>JANSLP010000035.1:0-180037 GCA_029298735.1 Ophiostoma sp. CBS 140.51
AAAGGTAAAAATAGAGGATACGGGATGGGCGGGAGCGGCCAGGCGGCCTGCGGGCGGTGCCGAGAAATGTGCAAAATAGGAAAGAAGAAAAAAAGCGACCGCCAAAACTGCGAAAATCTGTCTTTGTGGATTTTAAAATAAAATAATGAATATATGACTTCATGTTGATGCTGTCCTGTCCTGAGGTTGCCTATTAAAAGTGGGACTTGACCGAAATGTATGTCACGTGTGGGGAAATGAGCTCCAAAACTGGGAACCAGTCGATTTTTTTCTCTCCAATCGCCCTTTTTTTCGACCGCCATTTCTCTCCTTCCAATCTTTTTGCCTTTTCTTCCACAAACCGTATCTCGACGCCTTCCCGACACAACGCGACCACGTGCATCCCAAGGATGAAGAAGAAGTCTTCTATTCGACCTTATTGATCCTCTTCCTTGTTTTCGGCCCTGGACGCATCATACGATCTCTTGTCGGGGTCTTTTGCTGTGCAGCAAACAGCCTTTCTCGACGATCCTCCCATCGAACGACCAGAACCCTGATTTTGCGAAGGAAGGGAAAGGGTTTACGGGACCCTTAATACGACACCATGGAATAGCAGACTTTCCTGGACACACCCCGACATCGGTGCGAGGCTCGTCCCCTTCTGTCGTCATTCCGTGATTCAGACTGCCGTCAATAAGGAAGGTGTCACCATGAGAACGTGGGGGAAGGAACCCGCACACATTTCTCATCTTATTTTCGTCGAACGCCTGAACGCCTTGATGCCTACTTACTCGACGCCTGGATGCCTTCTTATTCTTGGACTGCCAGACAGTCCACCGGGCCGTGGCACCCTCTGCCACGACCTTGCCACGACCTTCTAATGGTAAGCCTTTATCTTGTTTTCCTTCCACCTGTCTTCCTCTCTTCTTTGTCAGTCTACATGATGAGGTGCACGTCAAAAGAACTGCACATACCCCTTAAAATAATCTACAGGAAGAGCCGTCTGAGACTGTCCCTGTGGGGTGCCAGAGGGAAAGAACAAAGCCAGGACATAAATACTCCTGGCCTTCTTCTTTTTACCTTTGCCCCTGCCGCTAGGCCCGTTTACCTGCCGGTGTTTTCTCTCTCTTCTCTCCCTTGGCTTCCCTTGATCCCTGTTCCGTTTGTTGCCTTTGTCTTTCTCTCCTGTGTCTCCTTCGGGATCGATACGGAGGGGGGACGGGGGTGGCGCATAGCGGTTCGGGTAGAGCGAGGGACGGCCTTGGGCAGCGAGGGGGGAGGCATGGCCCGGCAGGCGGGTAGGGAGGGTAGTGCTTTAAATGGGGTTTCTGAGAATAACACAAAGACAAACACGAGAGAGTTGTCGCATTGTTTACACACGAGTTGCTTTGTTTTGAAAACCAATGCTAACATTGCACAAGAGTGACTCTTTTTTCTAGGAACTCTTCTAAGCCGATTCAATACCGACACCGAGGACCATAGGGAGTGCCTCTCCTTCGAATATCCTATACCAAGTGGTAGAGGACGGCCACATGTGGCACACATTGCCTAGGCATATGATGCCGACTAAAATGTATCGGAGTAATCTGTTCCAACAAGTCATGATGAATCACAATGAATCACAATGAATCACAGGTAAGACATGAAGATGTGTAGTCTTTTCGATCGTAGAAGGCATATATGAAACAAACATGTAAAATAAACAGCATCTTATGAAATATACATGCCTTGAAAAACAACAAATAAAATTTGTCAACCGTGATATGCTTGTGTTCGTAAACGTCCTGGTAAACCTATGTTTTCCCCATTCTATAATGTAACATTGTGTGCCTACTCGCTGTCGCTGTCGAACATCAGCCGCCGGCCACGCTGTGCAGCAGCCGGCCGTCTCGTAGTAGCTTTGTCTCCTCCATCGTCCTCGTCTTCTTCGTCACAGATCACATCACTTGAGTCGTCTTCGCCGCTGAGAATAAATTCGGCACTCTTTGGCGGAGGTCCAGTCGTCGTCTTGGCCGGGGCCCGTTTCTTGAGAGCCACATTTGTCTTTGCTGGAGCAGCAGCCTTCTTTGTGGTCTTCTTTTTGGCAGGCGGCGCCTGTTGGTTAGCCCGTCCATGCCGCTCGCTAAAGATGCCGTCGTCGTCGTCGTTGTCGAGAGTCTGGGACAAACGAAGGGGCATCTCTATCGAGCCGTTGGTCTTGGGCTTGCTCTTGGGTTTGGGCTTGCTCGTAATAGCTTTGGCTGCCGTTGTCGTCTTCTTGCGTGCAGCAGCCACTGGTGGAGGGGAGCTTCTGACAGGCGACGATGTAAGGACCACCGTAGACTTTCGGCCCCTGGAGACGAGTCGCCGTCCGACTCCTTTCGTAGTCCGGCCACGACGGCCAGTATCGAAGTCGTCGTCGCCGAAACTATGGCGAGGCTCGGGCAGACTTGATGTCGGAGCCACCTCGACCTCTTCATCGTCCTCAACAATAAAGTCGACCAGATCACCACCACTGTCTGACCCGTCCGTCTCGTAGTTATCGCTCGTCCGCATGCAGTCGTCGCCACGTTCCTCGAGGCGGCCGTAACTGGCAGCACGACCACCACGACCACCACGACCACCCCGGCCGCGGCCTCGGCCACGTCCTCCTACCTCTCGTCCATGACCAAAGTAATCAACTTCCTCTTCTTCTGATTCTGCTTCTCCCACCTCAGCCTCTTCCATAATAGCAGAGAATCCACGTGAACCGCCGCCACGACCACCAGCACCCCGGCCAGCACCTCGTGCACCACCACGAGCTCCACGTCCGCGGCCACGTCCCCGACGAATACCACGTAGACTGGCACCGGTGCCGGCCGGCTGCGAAAAGCGGATAATGTACTTGTCTTGGTCGCTCATGGGAGACGGCGTCAGGCCTGTTGGTTCGTGGGGCACCTGCTGGCGAGGAGGTGTTGGTTCTCTTTGATGACTTGGCTCTGGACGGGGCGGCTGTGGTGTCGGCTCCCACGAAAGAGCTTCATCAGGTGTCGGTTCTCGAGGTGGTGGAGAAGGAGGCGTTGGCTCCCACGAGATGGGCTCGTCACCGGGGCTTGGTTCGCGAGGAGGCGGCTCTCGAGGTTTGGGAAAGCTGGGAAGCACAGGTTCTTCCAACAGGTCAGACATGTCGGACATACCGAGCATATCGGGGATGTCGGAGAACTGGTGACTTGGAGGTGGTTGAAGCATATCAGGAAGGCCTGGTTCTTCATGGGCCTTAACAACCTGAGAGACCTTTTGCGACCTCTGTGTTGAGCGTAAGAGAGCCGACTTGGTAGTAACAATCTCTGGAATCTCTGGAAGTCTCGAGATCTCCTGGATATCATCGTCGAAACTGGCGTTGCCAATGTCTTCCATCATGGCCTCTACCTCCTTCTCCATTTCTTTCTCAAGGTCTTCTTCGTCCTTTTCCGTAGGATCCTCCGCCACCTGGTCCGCCACATCAGGCATGTCCAAGTCCACATTGTCCATGTTCGGGTCGATGTCCACATCCAGGTCGTCGTCAAGGTCGTCATCGTCGAGACTATCAAACTGCAGCTTCTTGCGAGTACTGCTGCTCGGGATCGGATCCTTTTTCGCGGCTGCTCGTTCCGCCTCGGAGTCGGAATCATCACTGCAAAAGTCTTTGAGAACTCGTTGCGCTTTCGGATTGATGGCAAAACGTGGAGCGGGAGCTTGAGGCAGACGGCCATATTGGGGGAGAGGTGCCCGAGTAGCCGGGACACGCTTCTCGCCGGCACTCTTGGAGGCAAAGGTCCGTCGAGACGTCTTGGGAAAGTCGTCTTCGTCGTCTTCCTCCTTCACATCGTCTTCGTCATCTCGTCCTCCGCCGCCAAAGCTGTACGACTGAAACTGCGAGCTTCGCGCACGTGTCATGCCCTTCATAGCCGGCCTGAAACTGCTGCTGCTGCTGCTCTTTTTCTTGGACCAGCGTGATGACCCACCAATATCCTCGTCCTCCTCGTCGTCGTCATACTCTTTCTTGATGGAAGGCTGGCTGTTCATGTAGCCCACTGGTGTGAGTCTTGCACGCTCTGTAAGCGTCGATACAGGCCCGACACGGCGGCGCTTGGACAGGGGCTCCATGGACGACGGTAACGTATTGGAAGCGGCGGTAGAGGGTGCTGGTTTGGATCGTGATGGTGGCTGAGCTCTGGACTTTGGTGGTGGGTGTGCAAATATCCGCTCCTCCTCAGACTCCGACTCTTCTTGTTCAGACTCGTCCGAGTTGGGTGCAAACTTGGGTACCCTGTGGCGCATATACGACTGGCCCTGGGACCGAGGCCGGTCGTAGGCACCCTCTGTCAGCCGGGCCATGAGCTTGACGCTGCGTCGAGTGAACCTTCCGTGATCCAGGTACTTTGTCGGGCGCAGTTTCTGTAGGGCATCAGGGTCGGCCGTGTCGATTACAAGCGTGCTGTCCTGTGGGCCAAAGGCCGACGAGAACGACGTGTTGTTATGGGCGTCTCTCAGGGACGTACTGAGGTCTGGGATCTCCACCAGAAAGTCCGTCTCGTCCGGCACTGGCACAACCGGCCTCGGTTCGGATGTCTTTGCCCTTGCCTTGAAGCCGAGCTTGGTCTGGCCGTCTTCTTTGACAGTCGATGCCGTGACAAACCCAGTCTCTGCGTCGTCAGGCATATGGAACACCTTCTTCGACGCCTTGCGCAGCTTCCCGCGTGCCTTCCTAGGCTCTGGAAGTGACGTGTCCTGCGTGTTCTCAACGGGGATTTCGACGTGGCGTTTATCGACCTCGGGCTTGATGTCTCGAGGGACGATCCGCTCCGAAAGGTCGAATCGAAAGTTGAACCGCGAGCCTTCGCTGACAAGCTTTTGCATATTGGAATAGTTGTCTTGTGCCGTAGCAAACTTTTCCTCTTCTTTGCCCTTCATGAGCAGAAGCAGGACACGGCCAGCACGCTTGCGGCCCGTACGGCCCATGCGCTGCAGCATTCGAATCGGCGACGAAGAGGCATCGTAGCAGATGATTAGATCGACTTGGCCAATGTCCAGACCCTCTTCACCAATGGACGTCGCCACCAGGACATTGAACTCACCCGATTTGAATCTCTTAATTGCTTCAATCTGGGCTTTCTGTTTCATGCCGACGCTGCGCTTCGAGTCCGCCTGACCAACAAAGATGGACGCCTTGACATTGGGGATGCCGCGGTTGAGGTTCCGTACAATGTCCTCAGCACTGTCGCGGAACTCGTTAAAGACAATGGCTCGTGTGTTGGACCCAGGTGGTTGGTCTTTAAAGTGATCAAACAGTTGTTCTTTGAGGAAGGTGAGCTTGGGGTGGCTCTCAAAATTGTCTTCTCTCATCCACCGCTCAACAGTCATCATCATCTCCTGAAAATCCGGGTCGCGAAAGAATGCCTTTTTGTTCTTCGATCCCTTTTCGTCCTTCTCGACTTCGGAGCGGAGTTCGGCAAGGTTGTCGTAGCAGGCACGGATTCCGTGGAAGTTCAGGAGCTTGATCGAGTGTGCCAGGGACTTGAGCAGTCCAAACGTTCCCATGACCATGAACTTGGTGCCCTGGTTCACATGCCGGCACGGCCCAGCCATCCATTCTCTCTGTGCTTTTAGAAGAGTGAACGTGTTGAGGGCCATTGCGTCTCGGCCAATCCAGATGCCCTGCTGCGTGAGCTTGTCGCAGAACGGCTTCAAAGCTTTCGACAGAAGATTCTGCACATACTTCATCTCCGTCGACGGCTCCATCGTCAGCCGCTCAATGTCTCGGTTATGGACATATTGGCGGATATCGATGGAGTCTTCTGTGCGGATCTCGACATTGGACATGCCGAGGTTGTCAATGACGTCCTGGACGGCCTCTACAGAGGATCCAGGCGTCGCCGTCAGCGCCAGTACGCGGAAACTGTTAGTGAATCTGCGCATGAAGCCAATGACCTTGACATAGGCGTAGTCGCCTGTTGCGCGGTGGGCTTCATCGATGACCAAAAGTGCAATAGACTTAGGGTCGGCGTAGCCCTTGGACAGGTCGTTTTGCAGCGTCTGCGGCGTCATGAAGAACAGACGCTTGCTTGCCCATTCAGCTTCACGTAATGCCGGTGGTGTCTCGCCCGTCAGGAGCGTTGTATCTGATTTAGGAATGCCAGCAATGTTCAGACAGGCCTCGACCTGCTGCGAAACAAGGGGTTTCGTTGGTGCCACAAAAATCATCTTGGCGTCCGTCGTCCAGCGGTAGAAGTTGAGGATAACAGTAGCGGCAATAAACGTCTTTCCGAGACCGGTCGGAAGCGCAACCAGTGTGTTGTTAAACAGGCTGCTCTTCACGATGCTAAATTGGTAGTCACGGATGGCGCCCAGGTTCGTCGGGTAGACCCAGGTCTTCATAGCCTCTTTGTCGATCTTGTGGTGCGTAGGCTTCTCGGGTGGCATGTCCGAAACAAATGCGTGATTGTGGTGTATTGACTGTGATGTTTCGGCCTGGAGTGTTTCTCCGTAAAGAGTAGTCTGTCTGAACGACTGCTGGCCCGAGAGCCGCATAGGATTTCTGGCACTCGAGATGACCGATCGTTGTGAGTGTGAGGCGCCACCATTGTAGCTGGCAAATGAACTATCGAATGCATCTGACGGAAGGTCGTCCAGTTCGGCAGAGAGATCAATAGGTTCTTCGGCCATCGATTGCCGAGCGTTGTTATGCTGTAGAGGAGTCAGAATGTGTCTGGCAATCTCGAAATCAGTAGTTCCAGCTAATAATACCTGAATCTGTGGCCCAGTCCTTGATGCACTACCGATTGTTTGCTGTGGACGAGGAGGGGCTGCCATGGTCTTTCCAGCAGCAGCATTTTGGCGAAAGCTCGATACCACCGGCTTTCTCGTACTCTGGGCGGCACTCCATGATCCGGTAGATGTTCTCGGCGTCGTCCGTGCCGTGGATACAGTCGAGGGTGTTGTAACTGCCGACATGGGCCTTGACGAGGTCGATAACCGACTGGACTGAGTCGTCTCATAGGCGAACATCAGGTCCTCGTCGGCGACATCCCCGCCAAATAAGTCGTCGTCGTCGTCCATCCTCAGTCACTGACACAGCCTGGGCTCTTGGGGTGGTGTGTCATTGACGTGGATGTTGTTGGTTGTGAATCTGGTGATGTTTACCCGTGAGATACAGCAAACAGCCGTCGGGTAACGCGCTATCCGCGTCCAGGTACTCAAGACGCGGGCTCCCCCATTTTCCCCTCTGTCGCCAAGTCACGTGTGGCAAATGGTTGTTTTGCATGGGCGGGGCAGGCACAACTGGGTGCAAGGCACCAAGAAAATGACTGACAATGCGCTTGCTGCCTGTGGAGGCCTTGATGTGGGTCCGTTTATGGCCAATCACAGCTCTCAAATCGCGCTCCCAGCCAAACTCTTTCGCTCTTCCCGCATGCGGCATCCATCAAACATCAAAGGCCAAAGCGAGAGCGAAAAAAAAACAAAGAAGCTTTCCATCGTCTCTTTCTTAATCCTCTCGCGTCTCCTCTGCCACCCTCAACAGCGCCACGATCGCCTACAAAACCGGCTGCTGTCCTGCTCGACCTCCTCTCTGCCCTCGTTTAGTTCTTCATTTTCTATTTCTACACTTTCTCTGACCGGGCACAACTGCGGATTTCGACGGCTCTTTTTTCTCGCCACTTTCTTTTTCCCACGATCTTTTCACCTCTCCATCAACTCGACGCCCTCCTGCTCTCACCACCATCGAAGACGGACGTTCGACCGATCCGACGCTCTCTTCTCTTCCTACTCCCTTCTCTTTTGTCCGCCACTCCTCCTCTTTTTCTCTCAACGCCTCTCGTTCCTACTACCTCTCTCACCCAACCACAAACCTACCCAATCTCCTCGAAATGGCTCCTCCGACCGGTCCTCGCGCAGATGCGCGTGCCACGAGAAGCTCTACGCGGAACAACAACAACACGGGCGGTGGCGGCACCAGAAGCGGCATTCGGAAACAGGGCGGCGGTCCCAAGACCGACCGCAATGGCGATGTGATTATGGGCAACAACCCTGCCGCGAAGACCGACGGCCGTAAGTCGGGCCAGTCGGCACGCGGCGGACGGGGTGGCTCACGCGCCGTGTCATCGGCTGAACAAAAAATCAAGAGACACCTGGGCGTGCAGGGCGAGGCGAGCTTGGCCAAACGGATTTCTGAGCTTCCACGCAAGAAGTTTAGCAACATGGCCAACCGCAAGGTATTCAAGATCACGGGCCTGCAACAAAGCAAGGCTGCCTCCAACGCCGACCGTGGTGAGCGAGGCCTTCTCGACTTTATCGAGCGGAAATCGGCAAATATGGGTCGTGGACTCAAAATTATCAAGGTATGCATTTGAAACTGTGACGTGTGGAACACTTACGTTGCCTTCTTTTTTGGATAGTGATCTACCTTTTGCGGATCTACCAACCTACATCCGCCAACGCATATTTTCCATCATCACATATGTCTTCGCCTTCGGGGATGGCCTTGCCTCCCCCTCCGCTTTTTCAACTAACTAGCTAACACGACACCACCCTCAGTCGCGACTCGACAACGACTTCATTCTCACGGTCATGGTGGACCAGGAAGACGCCGAGGAGCTTTTGAAACTCAACAACTTTGTCTTTGCGGGCGCGAAGCTCACCGTGGCCGAGGACCCCAACGGATGGCCCGGCCAATCTGCACCGAAGCCCAAGCTGTCCCAGGAGACGCTGGAGCGGAAGTCACAGCTACAACAGGTGCTAGCCACCCGCTACAACGCCGATGCTAAGCTCCTCGACCTCTCGCGCCTTGGCGAGGATCCCGTACTTATTGGGATGGGATACCTCGAGGACAAGGACCGTGCAGAGAAAACATTCAAGGTGCTCATGGCAATTTGCGACGAGACTTTCCCCACAGCCGACGCCAAGCGTGACGCAGTGGTCAGCGTATCACTTGCAAACAACAACATTGACTGGGTCGGCCAAGTCTTTGATCTCGCCGAGACCTTCCCCGACATCAAGAACCTCGACCTCAGCGGCAACGCGTTCAAGCAACTGAAGAGCCTCAACCGCTGGAGGGGCCGTTTCCGCAACCTGGAGACGCTTCTCATGATTGGCAGCCCCGTGGAGACCGAGGACCCCAACTACAAGACGGAACTCATGCAGTGGTTCCCGAAGCTCATGAACCTGAGCAACGTCCAGGTCCGGACGCCCGAACAGATTGCGGCAGAGGAGGCTGCCAAGGCAGCAGCTCGCCCGATCCCCATCCCACAGTTCGGCTCCGACTTCCGCGACGGCAGCGGCATTAGCGAAGCCTTCTTGACCCAATTCATCCAACTCTACGACACCGACAGATCCCAAGTGGCGTCCATCTTCTACGACGATGCCAGCCAGTTCTCTCTGTCCGTCACAACACAGACGCCTCGTGACCAAAGCGACTCGCCTGTCCTACCCTGGGCCGCGTACCTGCGCTACTCCCGGAATCTTACCAGGATTACCAGCCGGAGTGCGCGCGTTCAGCGGCTCGTCCGCGGTGCTGCCATGATCAAGGAGCTCTGGACCACCCTACCCCAGACCCGGCACCCCAACCTAACGACGGAACTCCACAAGTACATTGTCGACTGCCACCCGCTCCCGGGCATTATGGATCCCACGGGCCAGAGCCCGACGGGTGTGGACGGTCTCCTGCTTACTCTCCACGGCGAGTTTGAGGAGATTGACCCCACGACCAGCAAGGTCGGCAAGCGGAGTTTTACTCGGACTTTCGTTCTCGGCCCTGCTGCACCCGGTGGTCAGACTGCTTTCCGCGTCGTCAGCGACATGCTCTCCCTGCGTGCTCACCAACCCATCCCCGACCAGTCATCCCAGGCCTCGTCCGAGCAGGAAACGAAGCAGAAGATGATTACGGAGCTGTCCAAATTGACAAACATGACTCCTCAGTACTCGGAGATGTGTCTTGCAGAGGCGGCGTGGAACTACGACGGCGCCGTTGCCAAGTTCCAGGAGTTGAGAGTAAGTTATCTTTCCTATACAGTTCTTCTTTTTGTCACACCCATACTAACATTCTACTTCTTAGCCCAACCTTGGTCCGGAAGTATTCATGAACCCGACGGCATAGGGGCCCGACATGATGCTTGAGCAGACCGTGGCACCGTGCACATCCTATCTCACGAGATCCCACGTGGGCATGCACAACAGCCACTCCTTCTGATCCGGTTGACGGTCCTCCTACGACTGTTCACTGCGACAGAAAAAAAACACTACGAAAAAAACAGGGGACGAAAGGTTGCCTCTGGACATTACCTGCAGGCAGATCTGGCGGTTGGTGAATATTGATTGACACAGCGACTCGGAACGAGTCTGTGTGTCATCGAAAGAACGACAAAGACTGGTTTACAACATGGAGTTACACGGAAGGGAAACCGATGATGGATTGGGCCTTTGGTTTTTTTGCTTTGTTTGCTGCATCTGCTGCATATTTTCCCTTCTTACCTTTGTTTTTTTATTTGTTTGTGTATTATGGGCAAAGGTCACAGGACGGTCTGGATTTCTGTTTTCGTTTGTCTGCTGCATTTGGGTGGTCACTCTCGGCTGGGTTTCTCATTGTTCTCCGGCTCTCATTTTTTCTTTGTCCTTTGTGTATTGCGTCTGGACCTATTTTTAACGATACCAACCAACGTGCTTCTTTTTTTCTTTCTCTTTACCAACCCTTCTTCAGCAATGCCGTGTGTCTTTCGACTAGAGATTCTCCGAGCAAAGCAAAAGGCACAGAAAAGCAAGCAAGCAATGCCGTGACGTTCCGCAACCGGCAACTCCACGGCCAAAAGCGAGCACGTGGACAAAGGAGACTTGATATCAGAACACAGACAGAAGACAACGGGCCACCAACTCGCCAACCGGCCAACAGAGAGGCGCCTCGGGTATGCACAGTGACGATGTGCCCTCTGCCCGCATTTCAAGGCCGCTTCTCATCCTGCCGCCGAGCAGGCGGGAAGGACCATATTAAGGATGGAAAGCAGACCGACCACAAAACCAGACCTTTCCAGACCACTGTGACGTTTAGACCCCGACTTTCCAACGACCGTTCGAGCCGCCCAGGCATGCACGATAGGTTTAATTTAGCAACAGCGATGGGTGTCTGGAAGGTCAACGGTGTGTGTGGGTGTGGCCAGTATCTTTTTATACAAATTGTTAGCATAGAATCAACATCTTCTCTACATACATTCTCGTGGTTGTTTTATACGTGACTGTAGACGTACTTTCCTTTTCGGTATAATTTTTATGTGTTTTTTTTATGTGTGATATTTTTCTTGTATTTTATTTTGGACCGTAATTTTATTTTCTCGTATGTAATGTATTTATTCACAAAAAATACGGTTTATTTATTCGCCATGTAAACTTCAGCACACCTCGTTTCTACAATCTCATAGGGCTGCAAATCCTTTGGCCCCCAGCTACAGATGCCGAAGATTAAAAGGAGAGCTGATGGGATGGCCGTCATATTAAAAAGAAGAATCGCAGAGTGCCGATATCACAGGTTGGATGCCGCTCCATGTGATGTCGATGCCGCCCAAACAGAAAAATGCAGGCGATTCGTGATTCGTTCACAGGTGGAGAACCGCGACGTGCGTTCGTCGAGCGATTTTGGCCAATCAGGTGTTGCAGACGTGCATCGGCGCTCTGGTTCGCTGCCTGGGCTGCATCTGCACGCCCATTTCCCACCACACAGAAGGAGCTAAAAAAAAAAGCCGCGCGCGAAATTGCACAAAGGTCGTTTGCAAGAACAGCGAAGCCGTCAAAAAGACAAAAGAAGACGACCTGCCGGAGCGGCCAAGATCATTTTCTTCATCATCTACAGTGTCACATGTGGCCGTCGAGGGCGGCTCTCGCGGTCCTTGAAGCAAGAGTGCAAAAAGACCATTGAGGTGGTAATGCATAAAGATGCAATTCCAACCCTAACTTCAACAAAGGTCGAGCACACCTGGCGATTCGCGAACCAGCTACTCAGTAATACTATCTGGAGGGCTCAGGCTCAGCGCTAAGCTCGAGATGGCGGGCAAAGGAAGGGCGTCATATGAGCAGTGTTTCGCATTGGGAATTACAAGCCCGGGTTGCAAGCGGAATTGTGGTTTATGATCTTCAGGATGCGTGCACCGTCGTCATATCATAAGGTTCGACTGCCGGTCTGTGCCGCTCGGAGATGTAGATCGAATGTAAGGAGGAAACGGCCCCTAGGTGCTATTTGTTGGCCGGCCGTGTGAGGATGTTGATATCGATTCTCGTGATATACTTTTTCAGTATTGCCCAAAACCACTTGGACCCTTTATCAGAACGGCTGGTGGGAGTTGCCGAATTTAGATTAGAGACGGCGGGCTGGAAGGAGAAATTGTGACGACACCGCGAAAGGGATAATCATACAAACCGCCTTACCCAGAGACTGCATGGCTCCGTTCGGACTTCTAGTGCCTCTCACGTCGCGCAATTCGGGAACGAAGAAAAAGCAAACATATGGAGTGCATTAGGCATGGTATGGTGAGCGAGGAGATGGCCGCCTTTCCCCCACGCAAAGATTAAGAAGATGTCCCTTGAAAGGGCACAACACGATGGTCTGCTCGTGGTGTCGTTGAAAATCGTTAAAAATGCCCCGATGGCCAGAGGCATGTTCAGCTTTGCCCAATTCGATCAGGGCCAAGACGCCTCTTTGGTGGTGTTACCTTCTGGTGGTATTCGCCTGCGTGGACAAGGCGAAGAAAGGGAAAGTGTAGTGAGACCAAGACCATTTGCATGACTGACTGACGAAGGGCGACGAGGACAAAAACGCGTCAACAACAGAATGGAAATGCAACCATGAGGCCCCAGCGGTCAGAAGACGAGAAAGCCAGAAAACAGAAGCCTCTTTTTGCGCAGGCCTGTAATCACGGCTGGACATGCAGACCACCTGCTTTCTTGTCGCTCTTTCGTCGCTCTTGTCGGGTTTGGGCACTGCATATCGCAATGTGACGAAACACATCGTGCGGAGAACAGTAAGATTGCTTGTATCATAAAAAAGCCCAAAAGCCTGGTAGGACGAGCCCGAAGCCCTGGAAGACCAGGCTTTTGGGAAGGGCCACATTTTGTGCCTTGGCAGGCCTGTCGTTTTGGGCCTCAAAATACTCGAAAAGAACGCTCTGACGATGCCCAGAAATACGATGCACAAACTTTTGTGCTGATTCCACCCGAGGTCGAGGAACCATAAAAAAGAGTGGGCGAAGAAGTTGATAATGGGCACTTGAAAATCGACAGCTCTTGCAAGCACTTGCAGCGAGCACCTGCAGACAGTCAGCAGCAAAGCCACAAAAATATTACACAGAGCTCTCCTCGTCCCTCTCTCTCTTCCTCTCTCGTAAACACGGCTGGGTCCCGCTTCAGATGGTAGGGTGCCAAGAGAGTGCCTTTGTACACCCTGGGCGCTGCCTGTATGGCCAAGTACAACGCCCCATCTTCAGGATGCCATTATTGGTCCGCGCTAGCTCAGGGGCAGGCGTTGTGCAGACCGGCGCGTTTCAGCAAGAGTGGTTCCCCCCGGACAGGACCGCTCGCCCAGGTGGAGACAGGTGGCTTGTTTGTCTTGTCCTCTTTGCAGCGGCTGGGCATCTTGGGCGCCGTTGTCTCTTGTCGTGACAGAGCCAAAAGAGCAAGGACAGGCCACTGTAATCATCGTCTTCTTCGAGCTGTCCTTGCCTCGTCCTCTCTCTCTCTCTCTCGTCTCTCAGCCTCTGACTGGGCGCTTCCCCGACGGAGACCGAGACAGCTGCAGCGAATCAAGTCGGACAGATATGTCGTATGCCTGACTTTTTGTGGCTTTTGTCGCGACAAACAGGCTAGAGGCAGCAGAACTCGTACGGAGTACGTGTTTGTATTAGTAGAAATGTCAGCATAGAACAGATAACTGTGGCAGGGCAAGAACAAAAGAAACAATAGCGAGCGAAGCCAGTGTTTTGCAGGGAGAAGAGACAGAAAAGAGACAACAGACAGAACAGGGTGCAAAGCCGTTTTGTTTTCTGTTTCTTTTCTCGCGCCGCCGTTGTTTGGTTTCTTCGCGGCCGCACAGGGGGGGCCTGGCTGTGGTGTGCCCCGTTTCTGACTTTCCATATTATCCGAGTGGGAGGGTCAATCAATAGCAAACCCAGGGTGCTGGTTCTTTTTTTATTGTGTCGATATGCTGAGATGAGAGGAAGACGTAGAGGATACTCGTATTGTGTATTTTGTATGGAGTACTATTCAGTGTTGTGTGTGAGGAGAAAGGGGGACAGGGCCTTGCAGCGTGCCCAACCTTCGCCCGAAAGAGCAAACAAAAAAGGGGAAGGAGCCAACCGCCAGGGGCACGCTCGCCCAACTAGAGGTACTACTCGAGATGTGGTACACAAGATTATGTGTGCCCGTCAGTATTCTGAAATGTAGCACAGAAAAACAATACTTGAGCCCTCCCGTCCCTTGCAGATCTCCACTATTGCTTGCGCGCTCTGATTGGCCAATGCTGACCTTTTGTCGTGCAACGCCTCCTTCCTCACACCCCTATTATCAGGTCCCATTCAAGAAGTCGAGGCTCTGCCTCAGTTGCTGCTCCTTCCCTCCCGTCGTGCTCGTGCTTTCCTCGTTATCCTCGCGCAACGGTGCCTTTCGAAGCGAGAGAAGCGAGAGGGGCCTTTTGTAGACATATCCCCGTTCCTCACTTTTACTTATTTATCATTCTCCTAACTATTGCTACGACGTGCCTCACAACGAGCCAGACCAAACACTGGACGAAAGCCAGCTCCATTATTTCGCCCTTGCTCCGTCCAAATATACACGAAAACAGGAACCTGGCACAGAGCAGCCTTTTCTTCTGCTCTTCTTTGCAGATCAATAGGTAATATCAACGAAAAGGCAACGAGCAGCGGCCTCTTCTGACTCTCTTGTGCGTGGAAGGCGGTGCAGGACCAACCGTCGCCCCCTTTTACGTGTGTCTCTACCCTGCAGCAATCAGCATCGTTTTCATATTAGCGGCCGAGGCGACCAGGGGTCCCTCTCTTTCAGAAGCCACGAGAGACAACAAGAGAGCAAAAAAGAACAAAAAGATACTCTGGGATCTCCTCTGACACGGGCTTTCAGCACAGCCCTCAGCGTCCTCCGGTGCGCTTTGAACCCCAGCCGCATACGACGTGCAGATATTTTGCTCTGCATTTCTTTCGTTTCTGACTGTTGCTTCTCGAGCCCCTGTCAGTCAGCCAGCCAGACGGCAAGCATCCATCCATCCACCCCCCGTTCCTTGGCTGGCCCCAGTCAACCACCACCCTAGTCGTGCGACAACGCAGGGACACGAGCAAGACAGACTGGCACCCAAAAGAGTGTGTGCAAAGAGAAGGATTGCTCCTCTCACTGCTCCTCTTCTGTTCCTGTGCTCCTGTGTTCCTGGTGTTCCTGTTCCTGGCTCTCACCTGTCTCTCACCTCTCGTTGCCTTTCGCTTCCCCTTTCCCTCCTCTCGCCCCCTTTCCCGCTCTTTCAAAACATTCTCTCCATACAACGAACCTGTTGCTGGAAACACTCGTCCTCTTGCAGCACAGCAAGCCCAACAGCAAAGGAGATCCCTTGTGTTTTTCGTTGATCATCAAAGCTTTGCTTGAGGGGGCCGGCTCTCCTCCCTTCCTCCTTTTTCTCTCTCTCGCTCTCTCTCGACACCACCGTCAACCGCCTGCATCTTCAGGCCACGCCTTCACACGCTCCCTCTCACAACGGCTTCGTTGTTGCGTGATTGCCTCCTTTTCTTTCATCTTTCTTTTTCTTGCTCAGATATCCTCCTTTTCGACAGGACCGACTTGGGCATTCTTTTTCTCTCCCGGTTTTGCGGTATTCGCTGCTCGCGTTGACTTACATACCTCAACATTCCCTCTTTGCTTTCGTGCCCTCTCCCTTCGTTCGTGCGCGAACTGGACCACTCTTTACATTCCTCACGAGCCAGGCATAATCGCCTTTCTTTGACTGCCCCGCCGATTTTCAATCGCCAGCCGAACCGCGCCGCTCAGCCGACTTTCGATTTCTCTCATACTCGGTTTTGTTTTGTTGTGTTTTGCTCGTGAAATCGTGACGCTTCACGGCCTGTTCCTCGATCGAAACAGGTCCAACGACGACAACAGTTCGACTCAAATCTATTCTCAGCAGGCCTGTCGACTGGCCCCTTTTACCAATACCCGATTCATTTCTATCTCTATCTTTCGACGTACGACGACGCTATGCAGTGCCGGCAGTAGGACAACGACGCTTTTCGAGACTCAAACGGCTTATTCGCTTCCGCTTGACGGGCTTCAGCAGCGGGATACGACTTTTTCTCTCGAGCAACCGTTGATCAAGCCTTTCGTCTGACTTTTCCGTCGCATCTTTATTCGACTATTCGATCTTCTCTTTCAGATTAACGCGCCACATTCCCCGAGGGGAAAAACCGCCACGATGTCGCTTCCTCAGCCCACCGTGGCTTTGAACAACATTTGTTCCGCCATCTTCAACAACACGCTCTACACATATTCTTCATCCGCCTTCCAGTCTCTCGCCCTGACGTCCGGTGCCAAGTGGAAAACGCTGGGTTACAAGACGTCCGTGACCGGCGGTGTCTGTGTCGGCACAACACCAGCCGACTCCACGCAGGCCGGCTTCTTCGTCGTGGGCGGCACGAGCACAACCGCCGACTACCCCGGTCTTCAGAAGTACACCTACGCGACTGGTGAATGGGAGACAATAACGCTCTCGTCGCTCGTCACACAAGACCGTCTCTACCATGGCGCCGCCTACATTAACTCGACAGACAGCATCCTGGTCTACGGTGGCCACCAGGACGGCACCGTCAGTGGTTCGCAGGACACTTTCACTATTGGTGCATCTGCCCCGTACCAGGTCGCATCTATCCCGTCAACCTCTGCACCACTAACGATCGACCCGATCCTGCTGGAGTGGTCCGACACCGAGGTCCTCATGATTGGCGGCAGCGCGTCCAACACCGCCGTCATGCTCTTTGACAGTGCTACTGCCAACTGGGTGAACTCGGGCGCTACTCTACTCGATCCTTTGACGACCAACACGACCGGCATGCAGGCTGCATTGATTACGGGGGACGACAACAGCAAGAACCTCTACACCTTTGATGTCACCGTTTCACCAAACCAGGTCAGCCATATCGTCCTTCAGGATGGCACTGGCGCGCCTGTCACGAACGCAGGGCCCTCGAAACGGTCCGCGGAGGAGGAGGAAGCCTGGGCCGCAGAGATTCTTCGCCGTGCCACCTCATTGACGGCTAACAACTGGCCTGCGTACAACGCTACTCTGGCACCGTCGACGACACGCTCTGGTTTCTCTGTTTCTCAAGGCTCAAACGGCATGATTGTGCTTGCTGGCGGTAGCAGCGACGACGTTCTCTGTGTTTTCAACGGCCGCACGAACGCATGGCGCAATGCCACTCAGATGCTCGCATCGCAAAAGGTGCTGGTCCAGACCAGCTCTGTTTCTTCGTCATCCTCTACCTCGGCACGCTCCTCATCAACTGCCGCACCGACTACTCTTCTCGTTGCTCCGTCTTCGGCATCGAGCTCTGCAACTGCTACGCCCGCCGCTTCATCTTCCGCCGCCGCCGCTCCGGCCACAGTGTCTCACAACCTGCCCACGAATGCTGTTCTGGGTATTGTTCTGGGCGCTGTTGCTGCCATGGGCATTGTTCTCATCGGCCTGTACTTCCTCATCATGCGCCGTCGTAAGCGCCGCAACTTCCTCGAGGCGGCTCACAGCCGTCGTGCCAGCGGTACCTCCTCGTCTGAGAAGGATGCGTTTGCTATCGCCAGCGACAGCTTCCCGCAGCGCCCCAACGCCGGCGGCAAGGGCACCTTCCGTGCCGGCCACCAGGCGCAGGACTCCCAGGGCTCCTTCTCTTCTGTTGCTATCCTGATGGGCCGTGTCAACCAGCCTCGCCAGCCCGATACCATCCAGAGAAACAACAGCGGCGGCGCTTCCAAGCGCGGCTCGACCAGCGACCCCTTCAACAAGGGCTTCAAGGGCACCATCAGCCGGCCGATTCCCCAGTCTCAACCTGAGACGAGCATGGCTGCCAACGTTGGTCCTCGGTTCGAGCGTGGTGCCGCTGCCGGCATCGGTGCCGGTGCTGCCGCGGCTGCTACTGGCTCTTACGGCCGGAGTGTGACCGACTCGAAGCAGCAGCAGCAACAACAGCAGCAGCAGGCCAACGGCCAGAGCGGTACGCGCCGCTCATCAGGCTGGAACCGCTACTGGTCGGGAGGCAGCGCACTGAACATGCTTGGCTTTGGCAGCGGCAACGGTAACAACAGCCGCAGCTCCAAGCGCACCACGGTTGCCAGCGATGCGAGTAGCAACTATTCGACTAACAACCAAAATCGCATTACGCAAGACTCGGCGACCGTGCCGCCCCTGGACATTCCCGGCATGCCGGAGGCCAAGCCGCGCTTCCAGCGCGTTAACTCAGGCTCGCCCACAATATCCAACTACGACAACTACCTCAAGGATGGCATGCAGGGCAAGATTGTGCGCTCCACCAGCCAGACGTCGTCACACTCGGGATACTCGAGCGGCATCCCCGCCAGTGTCCATGACATGTGGGACCCTACGTCGTCGTCCGACCACCAGCCATGGGGCGCCAACCGTGCGCCCAGCAGCGCGTACTCCTCTTCGCAGGGGACGTCTCTTGCGCCGGCTTCTGGCTCGGGCGGCAAGAAGTCGTACGTGCCGACGGGCATGAGCCGTCAGCCACAGCTTGCCATGGCCGACACATCATCGGACATGAGCTGGCTGAACCTGGGCGACGTGAACGCTCGTGTATGAGAAAAAGCCGATCTCGGCAAAAACAAATTACGAACGGCTTTATGACCACACAACTTATATTCTCGACACTCCTTTTGCTTTAATAACAAGCATCCACCTTATTAACCAAACCCGCATTTTCTGTGTGTTATGACGGCTACACAATATTCGAGCCACCAGACCAAAAAGAAACCCCTCCCTCTTGTACAATTACGTTCTCTCTCGCTTATACCCTCTCTTCATACGCCAAAACAGCCCTCTAGCAGGCTAGTGATACCTCACCACAACGATATCTTCTTTACTCTCTACTTCGCCTCTTCGGTCATCATATATGATGGCTTGACGCGAATCTCTCTTTATATATGAAGTGATGAGACCAGGCATGATTTACTTCACGGCCGCTCTCATTACTTTCTACCACAGAGCACTCCTCTTGCTCTATCACATCTCATTTCCCTATATTCTCATTTTCGTTGCTTTTTGCAATACCTGGCATACTCGGCGTGCTGCTTCTTGCCTTGCGTTTTTCTTTTCCATATCAGCTTTTACTTTTCTTTCCAGCCTTTCGTTTCTTACACTCCTTTAGCATACTCTTCATGTACGATTAATTTGTGCGCCTTTGTTTTTTCTAGCAGCCCTCTCTCTGCATATCTGTCTCTCCCTCTCTCTTCCTCTTTATTTCTATTCTTTTCTGTTGCGCTAGATACGACCTGGGCCCGGTCCCGACTATTTTCTGTCTGATTTTCCTTTCGTCACTTTGCATTATACCTAAAAGCTGGCCCCGGGTAGGAGTCCACGACGTGGTAATATTTATTGTCTTCTGTTGCCTTTTTTTTGTAAAAAAGGGGAAGAGGTGAGCTGAGGAGGAATCTCGTTTCCAATCTTTCATTTTCTATTGTATCTACTACAAAGTCAAAATTTCCGTATCATTTTCCCTTTTTAGTTCTCGGGTAGTTCGTTTGTACAGATGTGTGCATCATTGGCAAACCGACAAATAAATCAAACATTTAAATAACTTCCTTGCCCATACTGTAAAGACTGTGAATTCCTCCAAGCGTTTGTGATAGAGTCAACAAGTAGCCGTGTATTATTGGCTGCTGGAGCGTATACGATATATATAGCCTGGCCACTCTTATCCAGCGTAGATACAAGGCTGGCTATACTGAGTTTGTACTGCTCGGACAGTGATATTTCACATGTAATAGTCAGTTGGTCTACAACAAAATCGACAGCATATAAATAGTATGTATGCCCATGGTGTTTCTCTTCATCCGCAGTGCTCTGAGTGGGCCGCCTTGACATGGTAGGAGGGGGGTTCTGATATTCCCATCAATCAAGCCTTTCTAATACGTCAGTGGTTCAATGGTAAAATTCTTTGCAGATTCGCTCGCGTGAGGACTTTGGTAGTCTTCCTTTTTCTCTATTTTTAATGCACCTATTTCTTTGGTGGCCTTTGCTTTCGGGCAGGCCCGTCACGAAGGGCCCGCGATTTTCTCGGCCAGGACTGTTTTGGGCTTCGGTGAAGGCCAAGTGGGCGAGTTCCAATGGCGATACAAGCTGGGATATACTAGAAAAGAGCGGGGGCAAAGTCCAGCTCGGGAAGGGCTTCTTCTGTTAAAAGTATGGGGGTGGCATTTATTATGTTGTTTTCAATATGCATGGAGTATTGGCTATTGACCCCTTCAATACGGAGTTGCGAGGCGTTGAAGAATTGTTCTCTGGATGTCGTCTTTCGTCTTCAAGGCTTCGAGAGTTTTCCGTCGGCGATGGCCCTCTTTTGAAAATTTCTCCTTTCTCTTTTAAAACAACCTCTTTTTGATTTTCACTGCGCTATCAAGAATATAATGTTCTGGCAGTCTAAACAATGACTTCCTTTCCTCAACATGTTGTCTCGCCATGTCCGCCTTCTAGAGTCATGCAGCCGTTTTGCTCCCATTTCCGTCCACAGGCCTGGGCACCCAGAAAAGAAGTGTCTCTGACCCCCACTCCAGGCCGTCCTTTGCGACCCAGCTGACGCAGCGTGGGGTTTTCGTGGTGTCAGACGAATGGCAGCGTGGGAGAAGGGAATGGGGTGAAAAGTGCCAGGGGATCAATTAAAAAAAACGGAACGAACGACGAGAATAGGAAAATAGGAAAATCAAGCCAGGAAGAGCGAAAAGAGAGCCAGGAATGCCGACCGCATGACCATGACCACACCCTCTTGTGTGCACTCACGACAATCCGCAATGGTTTTGTGCATATCGTGGGAGCAACCCGGGATATTTCGATTTTGGAATGTCTCTCCCCCACCCTCTCACGTCTTTCGACCCAACCAAGAAAGAGTCCCCAGCTGTGCACAAGCTGCCCCGGATTCTTTCTCTGCAGCAAATCGCAAGGGGTGAATGGGGGAGCAAATAAAAAGACAGCAGCCGCAGCCTCCTCTTGTTTGTTGGGGGGGAGGCGTTTTCTTTGAGATTTGATTTGTTCTTTTCTTCTTGAGAAGGATGCTCTCTCGCCTCAGTGACGAGGTCACTCGATTGATTGCAGCTGAAATGAAGCAATTGTCACGGGAAATGGAGATGGTAAGGTCGGCCACTCTGTTCACCAAGACGAAATTGCAGAGCAGCTGCAGACAGAGCCCGTCAGCTCATGCACCAGAGAGGATACGGTGGCAGAAGCACGATGTTCGTGTATAATTTCGCATGGCACGTACGAGCATGCTCAAGGGCGCAGTGATGGCAAATACGCAACGAGCAGAAGAGCTCATGTTCTCGTGCAGAACCAGAAGGGCCCTCAGCAGCTCGAAAGGGCAACGGCCAAGATGTAGAAGATGCAGGAGGCAGGGCCAGAGAGGTGCAGTGTTGCAACGAGGTAGTGGGGAATGGAAAAGCTGCAGGAAAGAGCTGGGACCAGATGGAGCACAGTGCATTTGTGGCACCTGCAGTTTGCATCTTACTTTTGCAGGCACTCAGTTTTACGGCATAAAACATGTGCTTTCCTATGAGAAGGAAGGAAGAACCGCTACGGCGGTGGCTTTTGGAGTCTTTGGGATCTTTCGAGTCAGTCAAGTCCTCGTTAGACAGGCCGACCATGCCTTCCATCTTCTTGTGAGAAACTCGCCACGGTCGACGTCGCATGGCGCCTGACAGGGAAAGTACGACTTGCGCTTGTTCTGGTCACCGCAAAGAAGGGAAAGAGCAACTTTGCTGGCCCGATAAGCCGGCAAAGCACTTCCTAGTCTAGGACGTTCTAGTGTTTGGCGTCTCACGTCTTTTGCACAGTTTTGCAGAGCAGAAATATACGGCGCTGCAAATTTATTCGCTGTATTTTGCCCGGAATATTTGGTCTGTCTCCGGCCAGCGTTTTGTCCGCCTTCTGCCCGTCAGCCTGCCCTGTCTCTTTGTGGGCTGGGGTCTCGATTCATCGGACAGAAAACCAAAATTAGGGGTCCCGCCCGCGTGTGGTGATGGTGTCGACAGTGGACTCGAGGTTTTCCTCTGTTCCTGTGCTCCTTCCTTCTCGTTGGTTGGTGTTGCATGTGCCTACCATTTCTTTCTTTTCTACGACTATTTCGCCCCCGACTTCTTTCCCTCCGTCTTTCCCTCCGTCTTTCTTTCCGTCTGTTCGCTTCCTTCCTTCGCGAAGCAATGGTGCCCCGCCGTCTCTCTGCCTCTTTCCCTATTCGGCTATTTCTGTGTCGACGGACCACGGAGAACGTCGTTCAATACACCGACTCGTAGTTTCCAAGCACTGAGTAGTTTCTTTTTCTTGCAGGGCAGGTGCATTCGTCGGTTGTCGCCCATCGCCTGGTCGGGCTCAGGTCTCCGCTGCTAGGGAATAGGGAAGTTAGGGAAAATAGGGAAGCCAGCAACAGGCCCAGATCATGCCCAGGGCCTGCCTCGGATGGAGATCGCAATCCCACTTTTTTGTCGTTTTCGTGCATCGTTACAGGCCACCTGGCTGCCCTCGACGCTGAATGGTCAATTCTTTCCTGCAACTCTGCTCCTCTGCTCCTCTGCTCCTGAGGTTCCTTCCTGCATTCGAGTCTTCTTATCGATATGCCCGTCGTACCTACCTCGTTTACGTCTCGTCTTTGTCCTCGGTATTTAAGAGGTATTATCTATCGCTCCTTCCTTGCTGATTTCAAAACTGGGATCACAGATAGCCTAGTCCAACTCTTCTCGCATTTGCTGCGTCTCTCTTTTGCCTGTTTTGGCCATCTTCCTCGTGCAAGATGAGAGACAGACTCGACAAAATCGAAAAGTCTTTTCAGGGCCACTTCTATTGGGTGCCCACTGGCTGCCCACCTGGGACTCCGCCGCCAGACTTCGGCTCACACTCTTTGTTTCGAGCTTCTGTGGCGGTGGAGTCGCTCTTTCCTTCTTAGCGCACGAGCCGTCTGCGATCTAAGTCTCGTAGCGTGGAAAACCGACCTGGGAAAATAGAGGAACAGTGGAAGAAAATGGTAGAGAAATAGTAAGAACGGTGGCGGAAGTGGTTGTCGGCTGCTGCTCACTGGTGGCCCTGCCCCCACCCCACCTTCCCTTCTAATCTTCTTCCCATCCTCACCATCCTTTGCGCCTTCCCTCATGCTGTTTTCTCTCGGGTGCTCTTTCTGTCTTGCTATGGTGTGCCTGGGTTGCGCTTGCCTGCCCCCCATCGGACCGCTTTGTTTTAGCAGGCACCACCACCGAAAATTCCCCTTCCTGACTTTCCCGCCGCTCCTTCTCTTTTGTAAACTTACGCGAGGGGAGGTCGTTAGGAAATATTAGGGAAAAAGGAACCAACACCAACAAAGCCAGGAAATAACCTTAGCCTTCTTTTTTTTCTTCTGCCCCTTCGAGCAAGCCAACTATTCGGTCTGTTGCTTTTCGACTTGATTGTTCACCATCCTACAATGCCTTTGTCGTGAGTCCGACGACACAAACGATTCACCTGCACGACAACCGACGACGCCTCGAGCGACACCGACCTGAAAACGACCTTCGCCGACAAGCCACGCTCTTTTAGCAGTGCATCTTTAAGCAGCGCATCTCACAACGGCCGATCGTTTCCTGTTGCCCGGCTCGACTCAAAAGACGCAGACGACCAGACGGTTCTCGACGACAACGCAGCTTCGGCTTATTTTCTCTCGTTTTCTCAGATTTTTTATCGCCTTGCAACGCCCCGGACGCCGAGTACTCAGCCAACCGACTCTTCTTCGGATTCCCGCTTCCCGCGCCATTCCAGTCGTGTTTTCCCGGTCACAAGGACAACCCGCCATCGACTTCGAGCCTTTTTTCGGATAGCAAAATCGACTCACCTGGTTTCTTGACCGTTTTACCGACTGTCTCACCTCGAGCGCATTTGTTTGCAACGTTGTGATACATCCCACTTCGTCTTCCTTTCATCGCATCTCGCGCCGATTATCTCTCTCTGCCTATCACCGACACCTATCGGCACTCACTTTTCAGCCCCCACCCCTCGATTCACTCTCTTGCTATGGCCATGATGGGGTCCTCTGGCTGGAACGGCCAGGACCAGGCCATGCACCCTGCTGGCGACGAGGAGTTCCAGCAGTTTCTCGACATGAACGGCATGGGAAACCTCGCCGACAACATTCAGTTCGACTTCACCGACTTCCAGAATGCTTCTCCCGGCGCCTCCCACTTAATACACACCACCATGGCGCCCACCACCGAGTCGCTCGACACGCCCATGACCGGCGCACACCACGCGCCGGGCCTCATGACGCAGTCGACCACCGGCCAGCTCTCGGATGCCGGCCTGACTGGCACCGCGGGTATCCACTCCGGCTCACACGCGCACGGCATGCACCCGGTCGTCACAACTGGCAGCGGCTCCCACGCGAGCATCGCTACTACTCTCATGCCCTCTGTGACGCCAACCGACGCCATCTCAGAGATCGACGCCCAGATCCAGTACCTCCAGCAGCAGCGCATGCAGCAGCAGCAGCGCCAGGTTGAGGAGCAGAACATTGCCTTCTTCACACGGCAAAGCCACATTGTGCCGCCGACGCCGCAAAGTCTGGAGCTGCAGGCCGGCAACCAGTTCTTCCACTCGCCGGACCCGCGCAACCAGCACCAGCAGCACCCCTCGCAGCAGTCGCAGCAGGCGGCCATGTACGAGCGGTATCAGCACTTTAAGGAACAGCAGGATGTACGTGATGCATTCGCCTCCTCTTCTTTACCTCATCGGATTGTACCGGTCGATGTCTTACCTTGCTAACCTTTGTCACCCTGTAGATGTCCTTCACCCCACTTGTGTCGCCTGCTGTTACACCATTGGAGACACAGTTCTCCATTGACACACAGTTCACCGTTCCAGGCGCCTACTTTAGCCCTCTGACGTCGCCTGCTCTGCACGCGCAGACAGACCCAAATTCCGTCTTTGACCCCCGCCTGACAGCCTCCAGCACTTCGCCTCTGGATATGGATATGGAGATGCTCCCGGCTGCGGCCCCGGCTTCGTCAAATTCAACATCGATGAGCGGTGACCTGGCCAAGAAGGCACGGAAAAACAACGCCTCCAAGGCCCGCAAGGCCAACATTCGCCAGTCGCCCATTACCAAGCCAATGCGGAAAAAGTCGACGACTACTCCTGTTATGAACGCCCAGGTGCTCGACCAGCTTGCCGAGTCGCTCGAGCACGAGGTCCTGTCCTCGCCCGTTATCCGCCAGCAGTCGCAGCAGCAGGCCTTCCACCCTAGTAATGCACGCCTCATGCAGCTCGGCGGCCCCTCTTCTTCCTCCGCTGGCACGACCGACTCCGAGAACGACTCCGTGTCGCCCGAAACTCTCACAGATATGCCGCCTCCGCCACTGCCCAAATCGCGTTCTGCGCGGCCCTCGCCCTACCTCCACCCCCAGAACCACAACTCTGCGCCAAATCACAGCATGGCTACGACGAGTGCGCCTGTCCCTGCTATTGCCAGCGCTGCACTCGCTGGTGGTTTCCCATCTCCCGCCACCCCAGCCTCGCTTATGAAGCTCTCTTCGCCCAAGCAGAAGTCTCATAAGTCGTCCCCGGCGGTGTCCGCCAGCAAACATGACGGTACAGCCAGTGGCAGCAACAGCGTCGGTGGTGGTGCAACCACTGCTGTGGGTGTTGCCAACGAGCACATTGAGAACTTTGAGCTGCCCGAGTCCCTGAGCATGAACTTCCAAAAGACTCATGTGTCGACCTCAAGTGCACACAACACCCCGTCCCTCGAGACAACCGCATCGCCTTCGCTGGATCCTATTGCCAGCGGCCGTGGCTTCCAGCCCCTGCCGTCGCCGTCCATCACCAAGCTGGGCGGTGGCACGCGCTCTGCCACGCAGAGCCCTCAGATTCTCCCCAACGGACAGTCGTCCTCTACGCCCCTCCTCGCTGCCAACTCCAGCCGCAAGACGCCGCAGATGCTGCCGCGCGGCTCATCGTCCAAGAAGCGGCCCAGCATCAGCTCCGTGCAAGTCTCGCCTGCCCTGCGGCCCAGAATTTCGCCCAGCATCAAGCCGCTGCTGCCCGGTGGTGTCTCTTCCGTCGAGGACCAGGCCTCGCGCCTGCTCGCCACCAAGTCCAACTACCAGAATATTCTGGAGGGCAACACCGTACCCGGTGTCTCGTACCCGAGCGAGCTGTCGACCAACCTGACCTCGAAGCGGACATCGCACAAGATCGCCGAGCAGGGCCGGCGGAATCGCATCAACTCGGCGCTGCAGGAGATTGCGACGCTGCTGCCGACACCGCCGCCCAAGGAGGCCAAGGCCGGCGAGGCTGCGGCCGGTGGTGATGACGAGGAGGGTGGTGACGGCAAGAAGGACGGCAAGTCGGCTGGTGGTGGTGCTGCTAATAACAACGCACCCAACAGCAAGGCCAGCACGGTGGAGATGGCGATTGAGTATATCAAACAGCTGAAGAAGGAGGTGGCCGACTTGACGAAGCGGGCAGAGGATGCCGAGGCAAAACTGCAGCTCAAGGTCGAGGAGACCAGCTAACACGAGGTGATGTGGTGAGTGACGGGACTACAAGAAAAGTAAAGGGGGGACGGAAAGAAATTACATATATCACGGCGTTTTTTATGAGCGGGTTCGGCTGGGCGAGGCTGGACAGGGCGAGGAAGGAAGGAAGGTGGACAACGGGCTGTCCTTTTGCTATTTTTGGTTTATGTGTTCTTGGCTTTTCTTTTTTGTTTCTTTTCTCACCGACAGAGACCGTTCTTACTAGATGGCATTGCTTTCTTGCTAATGTTTTCTTTTATATTTCTTGGTCTTTTTTTGTGTTATACTATATATCGCTTCCGAGCTGTACTCTGTAATGAAAACAACTGTTTTACTCGTCATTTTTATATAGTTTATGGGAGAGAAACTAGACGAGTATGAGGATAGGACCGTGATGGATATACCAAGCAGGATATATACGATATTGACTTACGTTTAGTGGACATATTTGCATTGAATATATTTACTACAAACAAATCAAACCTATGTGTACTCAGCACTTAATCGTTAGAGTGGAAACATAGAAGGCTATTATGATAGAGAATAGACGCAATATTAGATAGCGTTTTCACCAGCGGTCCCCGTTGCTTCCACTTTCTCTACGGTTTGAAGAGTATGAATCCTGTAGCATTACCAATCAACACACTGGGATACGAGCAGTCAAGCCTAATTCCCCGCCGCTCGTTTCTCATTTTAAGATCGTCCTATGTTCTCGGAGACGAGTTCGGCAATTGATCACTGCCTGCATGTGAATAGCCAATGACAGCACATTTAAAAGCAAAAGCGGCACCTGGGACGGCAAGGGAAATAAAATAAAGACAGGAGGTGATATGGAACGGAACTCGGCTGGGAGATAATAAAAGAGCCAAGAGTCAGAAGAAGGGGCCAAGAGAGGTATGGGCCAAGAAAACAAGACAAGCAATAGTGGCGGCAGAGGCGTGGTAAAAGAGGGTCGAGTAATGCAAAAGGCATGGCAACCCTCTTTGGCCGATGCAAACTCCGGACATATTGGTGGAGTCAGTCTATCGTTATTAGCCCATTCACGACGGAAGAAAGGCAATCTCTCTTTCCTTCTTCTACGAAACGAGGACAGGTCTGGCGGTGTATCCGATGGTTCCTTCCCACGTTCGTGGCGAAAAGAGTTTGCCTCTGTGGGGAAAGAGCGATCTACTTTCCCCTTCCTCGGACAATTCAAATTTGCTTCGGATGTGATTCATGGCTTCGTCTCTCTTCTTAATCGAGCCATGAAAACTTCAGGCAATGCAAATATGACGGTAAAAGCGAGCAAAGTAACCTCAATTCGCCGACCTTTCTCAATCAAGTCTTCTCTGTCAACGATGAGGCAACCAGCCGACGTGGTCGGCGCAGTCATGGCGTGTAGACTAATGTGTTTAGAGTTTAAGAAGAGGCAAGGATAGGGGTAAGATAGCTCGGAATCCGAGGCACATGAAATGCCTAGACTTTGTATCTGTCACAGCTCGAGTCGAGAAGGAATCGATTGAGGAATTGACTCGAGGACTGGACTCGAACTTTCCTGTGTAAAAAACGGCGGATTGGAGCAGATTAGCGCTAAAATGGGAGGCCACGCCATAAAAGTGGGTTTTAGCGTCGGATTTTCGGCGTTTTGGCGGGAAGTCGCAATGCCCGAGAAGAGAAGCGGGTCCATTCGTCTGGGCAGTGTTCCTGCCTAATCATGCTCGAAGCATGCCCATTTGCTGCACACAGCCACCAACCACAGCGTTCTTTCCCTTCTCTTTCCCTTCTCTTTCTCCCCTGTTGGCTGCCCCTTGCTCGGGGTTAACTATCCGAGCCGCGCGTTTTGGCCACCCACTGTTCAACGTTCACTGACGTCGAGAACGCCATTCTCTGCAGGTTCCCTCCCATTTTCGCCTCTTCCCCCCCATCTAGGGTCAACAAGAGTCAGATGCAAAACCCACTCCCCGCATTAGAATCTTATTTTTCTTTTGTCAAACGTGCGTGTATCCGACGATGATGAGAGATTGGGAGCTGCCTTAATCAGGGGCTGCCTGGTATTCGTCAGAGTCGCTAGAGATAGCGAAGGATACATTTGAATTAGCATGATGGGTACTTGTCACAAGCCAAAGAACAGAAGAAAAAATCAACAAAAAGTAAGACGAGAGTCGTGGACATACGCAAATCAAAGCAGAGGTATGACGAACCCCAGCAGGCTGCACACCACCAAGAAGAGACTACAATGTCCTCGAGGAACTGTTTGACGTGGCCCTCGACCTCGATCGACAGTTTGTTGCACACTGACTGTGAGGGGGAAAAGAAAGGATAAGACGTTCCATTGGATTTTGTGTTGCATATTTCCTGGCTGCCTAGCCTAGTCGTCGTCGTCGTTCAGTTGTGTTGGGGGTGGGAGGCGATAAGCTGGGGTTTTGGTGTGTCCGAGGAGATTGGGTATATCAAAGTACCAAAGTACCTATTCGCCCGGAGTCCCGACGCCTCTTTGAGAGGGGGCAGAGAGGGTCCAGGGCCACTCCACGACAGGCAACTTACACGGCCACTGGCTAGACCACACACACCCTCGCACACCAACCCAGCTGGACTTGGTTCTCTCTTTCTTTTTACTGAGTCTCGGTGTTTCCATTTCTTTGCCCTTTCTCTGCCCTTCCCATATCTCCTTTTGATCTATTTAACCGTCCTCTTTTCCCTCCTCTTGTCACACCTTTGATATTCCTTTTTTTCTTCTTTTTCTCTTCAACCCATCTTCTTTACCCGACTTCCCTCTCTACCTTTACTTCCTTTCCTTCCTCACATCTTATACTTTCTTTGTAAGTATTCAAAAGCCCTTCAAACACAGCAAAAAAAACCAACCCACCATCCCACACATTCGAACACTCTTTGCCAACCAGCAATTTTATATAGAATGTCTTGGAACGAAATCCCCGGCATGCCCGGCTCCGGTGTTGACCACTCCGGCCCGCTGGCTTTCCGCCCTGGTCGTCACGGCGGCCGCCACCACCACGCCCATGGTCGTCACCACCATGGCCCGCCCCCTCCCCCTCCTGGCTCGGCTCCCGCCCCGGCTCCTCCTGGCAATGAGCTCGCTCTGATCACCGACGATGTGGCCACTGAGGCTACTGCCACAGATGCCACCACTGCCAAGGACAATGACAACGACAACGAGAAGGGCACTGACAACAACGACAACAATGACGGCAACGGCGACGACTCCCACGAGGGTGGCCGTCGCCGTGGTGGCGGCCGTCACCACCACCACTGGGGCGGCCGTCACGCCGACTGGGAGGCTTACGCTGGTATGCCTGGTATGCCCTGGGGCGGTCCCTGGGCTGCTGGTGTCCCTCCCCCTCCCCCGGGCTTTGGCGGTCCCTTCGGCCCCTTTGGTCCCCACGGTCCCCACGGTTTCGGCGGTGGTCGCCACGGCCACCGTCACCACCACGGTCACCATGAGGGTGGCCCCGGTGGCTTTGGCGACTTCCATGCTCACGGCCACCACGGTCATCATGGACGCGGCTTTGGTCGCCGTGGCCGCGGTGGTGCCGAGGACGGCACTGCTAACGTGACTGACGAAGAGCAGCATGGTCGCGGTTTTGGTCGTCACGGCGGTCACCATGGTGGTCGCCATGGCCACCACGGTGGCTATGGTCGCTGGGGCTGGGACGAGTCCGACGCTGCCACTGCCATGGGCACCGAGGCCGCTGAGCCCATGATGACTGCTGACGCTAAGTTTGGCACCGAGGAGGAGGTCACGACCACTTCCTCTTCCTCCAGCGAGAGCGAAAGCGAGGAGGACGTCACCATGATTGAGAAGGAGGACTCTCCTTCCACTGTCCGCGGCGAGACTGCCGCTGCCGGTGCTGCCGCTGCCACCGCTGCTGAGGGCGAACAGCCCACCCCTGGTAACTGCTTCGGCCGCCGCGGTGGTGGTCGCGGTCGCTGGGGTGGCCGTGGTTTCCGCGGCTGGGGCGGTCCCCGTGGTCCCCCTTGCTGCGAGAGCTGCGAAGAGGCCCACTCAGCCCGTCGTGCTGCCCGCCATGCCCGCCACGCTGCCCGCGCTGCTGCTTATGCCGCCCGCACTGCTGGCGAGGAGGGCACTGCCCCTACTGACCCCGCCGAGCCCGGTGCTCCTGGTGAGGGCGAGGGCGATCGTCCTCGTGGCTGCCGCAAAGGCCGTCACGGCGGCCGTCACGGTCACGGCCACGGCGCTCATGCCCACGGTTTCCATGGTCACCATGGTCCCTGGACCCGCGGTGACTTCTTTGACGCCGGCTTCGGTCCTGGTGGCCCTTACTTCCACCACTCCCGCTTTGGCCCTGCTGGTGGCCCCCACACTCATGGCCACCATGGTCACCACGGTCGTCACGGTGGCCGCCACGGTGCTGGTGGTCCCTTTGGCTTCGGTGGCCCCCGTGGCCCCTTTGGCCCTGCTGGTCCCTTTGGCCCCGCTGGACCCTTCGGCCCGGATGGCCCCATTGGCCGCGCCTTTGGCCCCGACGGTGTCGGCCGTCGCAGCTTCGGGCCCATGATGGCCGCTTTGGCCAACCACCCTGTGGCCCGTAACCTGCGCGAGATGAGCCGCGCCTACTTTGGCGACGCCAACACGACTCGTGATGCCAACACCACTGCCGATGCTGCTGGTGACGACGCTGACTACTTTGTCCCGCCCGTCGACATCTTTGTCGACGACAACCGCGGCGGCTGGATCCTGCACGTTGCCCTGCCCGGCGCCAACAAGGAGAACATTGATGTCCAGTGGGATGCTGACCGCGGTCTGCTGACCATTGCCGGCGTCGTCGTGCGCCCCGGCAACGAGGCCTTCTTGGAGGGTCTGATCAATGCTGAGCGCCGCGTCGGCCTCTTCCAGCGCGAGGTGCGTCTGCCGCCCTTTGGTGACCAGTCTCAGCAGACTGAGCGTCCTGCTTCCGACAGCAGCGCCAACTCGGCCGCCAAGCAGGAGGTCGATGCTGCGGGCATCACGGCACGCATGGAGAATGGAGTGCTGATTGTGGTCGTGCCGACGGTCGACAAGGAGTGGACCGAAGTGCAGAAGGTGGACATTGAATAGGAGGAATACTTTTCGGAGTGATGGATACGATTAGGGCCCCAATTTGTGATGGCTCATTGGAAAAGGGGGTTGCAGCATGTCGCGCCTACCTGATTTGGATGTATCTCGTTCTTTCCTTCTTTCCTTCTTTCCTTAATCAAACACGAACACGACTGTTTCTCACATAGGAAACCAACAACCTCACAAAAATACGTCTTCTTTACAATCAGTGCCTTCTCTCATTTTTGTTTACTTTCTGATCATCTTCTTTCTTTCATTCGTCGATTCGTTCTCGCTGCTTTTCTTCTGTTTTCTTTCTTGTCTGCTAGACAGGGCTCATAAGAGCCAATCGTTTTTACAAAAACAAACAAAACAACCACCAAAAAAATAAAGACTCTTTTCTCTTTTGAATCTAGAACAAATATATTCGCCTCCTGTGTCTGCCTTGTGAAAATTGTGTCCATGTGAAGAACCGTAGACCGTAGGAAACCGTAAAAGTGAGGCCTCGCCAACTTACACGAAAAATGATTGGCTGACAGTCGCTCTCGCTCTGTTGCCTACACTTTGTGACATGCTGACTAAAACTCATCCAGACCCACTTATTTGTGAGGCCCAAGCTCCCTCCTTCATACGGTTCGCTGGCTCTCTCCCCCCATTCCTGTTGCCGCTGACAACAAAGGTCGGAAAACGACCAGGTCTTGCAACAACGTAAGGGGGGCGAAAAGTAAAAAGCGGGTACAATCCCGTCACTGATCGCTCCTACCCATAACAAAAAGAGGACAAACCGTGAAGGGCAATCCAAAACAAGACTTTGCAGCAGGGAAGGAGGCAAACGTTCGAACGTACCTTACCCCCCTACATTCACTGCACAGTACAAGTAGGTGCATCCCAATTTCTTGGTCCCAAGGGCGACTGGAATGCAATCTGCAGGAAACACAAAAAAAGAAGTCCACATCTAATCTGCGCCCGCTGTCCGCGACACGCAGACAAAGACACCCTGGTCTTTGATCACGACACCCGTGCATCACAACTGCATCGTCGTGCATCGTGTTCTCTTCGCACATTCATTTTCCGTTTGTTGACGGCATCAACATCGCCATATTTCTCGACAAAGGAACTTATCGCGACTTATTTTTGAGGGTCTCTTTTTCTCCTTTCCCGTCCTATCTCTCTCCTCAACACCTTCCCTCCTCCCCGCCATCATGTCCGACTCCGAGGCCGACTACCTCCAGCCGGGCTTCGACCCCGCCGGCCTCACGAACCCCCGCCTGCGGTCGATTCTCGTCACCTACAACGTCCACTATCCGTCGAATGCCAAGAAGCCCGAGCTCGTCGAGCTCTTCAATACTCATGTTGCGCCCCAGGCCAGCAAGATCCTCGCCCGCCGCGCCCGCGCTAAGCGCTCCAGCATGGGCATCGTCGACGCCCAGACGTCCACCTCCTCCTACAGCCAGAGCACAACGGCCTTTGGCGACTCGTTTGACCAGGAGCCGCCGCTGGTGTCCCCCAAGAAGCGCCGCCCTGGTCGGCCATCGTCCCACGCAGCCTCGTCGTCACACATTGACGAGCACGACGAGGAGGATGCTGAGGATGCTGCCCAGCGCCGCCAGCGCCGTAGCAGCCCGCGCAAACGTTCGTCGCGTCAGAGCAGCTTCCAGCCGCCAGACTCGGTAGTATCGTACTCGGTGGCCGGCGGCTCTGATGACGAGACGGCGCCTGCTCCTGCTTCGGCTCGCCCGCCCTCGCGGCGTGCCCGCACCAAGACACCCCAGGTCAAGCTCGAGCCGACCGAGGAGGAGCGGTACTTGGCTACCCCTGTGGCTGCTGCCGTTTCGTCTAGCCGCCACGGCGGTCGTCTGAGCTCTGGCGACGAGGATAACAACACCGTCTTCACCTACGACAACCCCTTCCAGAGCGGCAGTTCGCCCCTGTCTGGCTCATCGCCCGCCCAGCGCCGGCGCACCACAGACTACGACGAGCCGGCCTCGAGCAAACGCACTTCGACGGGCACGTCTGGACGCGTCCCCTCGTCGTCGCGTAAGCCCCGCGTCGTGTCCTCCCCTGCTGTGCACCAGCCGACCTACGACTCCCCACCGATCCGCTCTGCTGTCGCACAGCGCCGCAACTCCGCCTTCCTCAAGGCTGCTTCTCCATCGCCTGAACCTGAAGAGGAGGAGGAAGAGTCTGAGGAGGAGCAGTACCAGGAGGACTACGATCCGCTTGAGCCTGGCGAGGAGTTTACACCCGAGGAGCAGCTGGAGCTTACACAAGAGGAGGAGATCCACCGGCGGCAGAATGTCGTGTCCAGCCGGCGCTCTGGTAAGACCAGCAAGGTTGTCGCTACACGGCGGAGGAAGGGCGTCGCATCTGCCCTCGCTACGCCACTTCTGGTGCTTCTTCTGACACTGCTTGGTGTCTACGGTGCCTGGTACCGCCAGGAGAAGCGTGCCGTGGGCTTCTGTGGTCTCGGTCGCCTGGCCGTGCCCCTCCTGTCTGAACAGATTGAGAAACTGGAGTGGCTGCCGGACTGGGTGCGCGACATTGAGATCCCCAACAGCCTGCAGGTGTTTATCGAGCCGACCTGCGAGCCCTGCCCCCCGCACGCTTTTTGCTACTCGGATTTCACCGTCCGCTGCGAGAACGGCTACATTGAGAAGCCCCACCCGCTGGCCCTCGGCGGTCTGGTGCCTCTGCCGCCCACATGCGAGCCTGATGGCGAGCGTGCTCGTCGCGTCAAGGCTGTCGCCGACAAGGCCATTGAGGAGCTGCGCGACCGCCGCGCCAAGTGGGAGTGTGGCGACCTGGTCGACGACGATGGCCAGCTGCCCGAAGACCCGGCCATCGACGTGCCTGTGTTGAAGGAAGTTATCAGCGAGAAGCGCAGCAAGAAGATGAGCAAGGAGGAGTTTGACGATCTCTGGACCGCCGCCATTGGCGACATTGAGTCTCGCGACGAGGTCGAGTCTGAGCCAGACAGCAACTACGCGTAAGTACACTACTTTTCCCCTCCCGAACGCCTTTCTACACACAGCCATTACCATCTACCTTCTACCATTCAATATCTGACAATAAACTAATTAGCCATCCTATCGGACCTGTAGCGCCACAGATCCCGGAACAGTTCCAAACACCCGCCTATCGTCCACCTCGCTCGCTCGCCTTCCGCTCACCTGCGCCGTCCGCCGCTCCATCCGACTCGGACTCGCAAGACATCGATTCTCTCTTTCAGTTCTAATTCTTTCTCTGCTGGGCGTTGCCTACCTCCGCTATCAGATTCGTGCCCGTCGTGCCGACCGCGCCCGCGTGCCGGCCCTGGTGGATCTTGTGCTGGAGCGCCTTGCGGCCCAAAAAGAGCTGTGGCTGTATGAGGATGACTTTGAAAACTCGGGAGGACAGAGCGACGATGCGGACGACAGCAGCTTCCTGCCGGATCCCTTTTTGTTCTTGCCCCAGCTGCGCGACGATGTCCTGCGGACCACGCACTCGCTGGCGGCGCGTGAGCGGATCTGGAAGCACGTGCGCGCTGTTGTCGAGCAGAACAGCAATGTGCGCACGGGTCAGCGTGAAGGCCGCAACGGCGAAGTGGGCCGTGCCTGGGAGTGGATTGGGCCTGTGGGCACGGCCTCGAGTGTGATTGCCAACGGCAGCGGCGTTGGGGGTGCCGCAAACCCCTCGGACATGAGCGCCGTTCGTCGGCGGCGCAGCGGCCGGGCGTCGCTAATGCCGACTGGCAGTGGTGCCACGTCTCGGGCTGGATCGGCGGCACCGAGAGAGAGTGTTGGCGTCTTGGATGGTGAGGCACAGCAGCAACAGCAGCAGCAGCAGCAACCACAAGATGGTGCGGCAGCTGGGGAGCACCGGTCTGCACTGCATAAACGGTGGAAGGAGTCACGGCCAATCTACTAAAGGACGTGTTGCGTTGTATTCATTTTTCTTTTCCTTTTTTTCTTCTTCTTTTCTTTTTTTCTTGTGTTCTTTTGGTTTCTCGCCTTGTTTTACTACTACTATCACACGCACGCATCATGTCATGCATTGCTCACATATACTTTTCCTTAATTCACTCTTATATTCAAAATTATTCCAAACTTGCGGTCTGAGACTGTTTTATGATTTTTCCTCCGTGAATTTTTAACTATTTTTATGAAGAACTTGTTTTAACGCCGATTTTATTTATTTATTTCGCTGCATACTGTCAGCGAGCTGAGCATGTTTTGAGTCTCCAGTAATAAAATCTACGATAAAACATACAAAATAGCAAACAGTTGAAAACCAGAAAAAATGTTCATTTCTGTTCAGCCTCAACTATGGTTTTTTCTTCTAGTTTCCCGAGTCTTATCTCACTACAGAATGTGCCAATTTTTGTATTTTTGCTAACATTCGCCGTCAATGTTTACTGACCAAAGGTTAGGGAGATGGCTCTGATTTCAAAAAAAAAAGCTTAACATTTAGATAGATATTTTACAGTACAATAATAAAACATAAACGTGGTTACATAAAAAATAAATCATCAACCCGTGCTTAACAGTGAAACGCTCAAGCAGCCATCCCGGCGGCCCGGCATATCGTCCGTAGTCGCCGCATGCTCACACCAGTACTGCCCGTTGTGCCATAATACCCAATCTCCGACCCGTTTCCTCCTCCTCCTCCGTCTCCAACGCCACTCATGGTCGACTGTTCTCGCACTACAGTTTGCAGTGCCACCCGGAAATCGGCATTGATCAAGTTGGAGAGCACAAAGTACCGATAGACGTGGTTGTCCGTCTCGACACCGGCCCAGAACAGGGGCCACTGGAAGCGATCGAGCTCGACAGGGCCGACAGTACGGATGGCACGTTCAGCGAGGTGGACAATCTTGGCGGCAATGGCCTGACGGTGCGAAGCTGGGGCACCCAACGGAGAGTAGCTTTGATAGGAGTTGAACGAGGATGACTGCTGCTGGTAGTTGCCATAGTTGTAGTTGTAGTCGTAGCTATTGGTGTTGATGCCGCCATCGTCTGGCGCAGCAATACCGAGCAAAGCGAGCTCTTTCGCCGGACCCTCCTCACCATACAGATCTTCGCGTGTGGCACCGGCCCGCAAAAGGTGCAGCTCAAGAGACAGATAGTGGCAGACAGCCCAGTCGGCCATGGCCAGGAGGCGTGAACGGTGGCCGCCGCTGGTGGCGGCAAAGGCAGACAAGCGAAAAACGGTTGTGTAGCGCGAGCGCAGGGAACGAGCGTCACGGGCGATCTGGGCGACCGACTCGGACGAGGTGGGGGATGAGGACGAACGACGGCCCTGTTTGTGACCCTGCGCATCCGCCTTATCCTGCATCTCCTCGGCCTCGTACACCAAGTTCAAACGGTGCACGGCGACCCACGTCTCGTTAATCAGTTGGAGGGCTGGCCAGTTTTGGTTATCGTCGGCGATCTCTTCGGGCGTGTAGTCGTCCCAAAAGTCGAGCAGGGTCGTGCGGGCTGTCTCATAAAAGCCGAGCTGGTTGCGCGGCGGCATGCGGAACTGCACAGAGAGGGCACCGCCTTTTCCAAAGAAACAAGCCGCGCAGTCGTACCAGTAGAGCCAGCTGAGAAGACGGGACATGAAAGAACGGTACTTAACAGGCGGCAGCGGCCGGTCGGCAGGGCTAAGGTCCTTTATCGGCTTGGCCATGTTCGTAGGGGGTGCTGTGGTCGCTAATGCTGCTGCTGTAGGTGTTGCTAGAACTGGGTCGTTTGTCATCTGGTTGCTGTTCCTGGAATTGACGTCGTTCTTGTTCTCAATAAATTCGAACTCGTCGGTTTCGTCGTCCTCATCGCTGCTTGGATCCTGATCCTCGTCTTCTTGGACGGGGACACACTTGGGAGGCGAGGGCGGCCGTTTGGCCGAAAATGAAGCCGGTGGCAGTGCCTCGCCGCTCATGAGGCCACGCCGCAGCTGATACTTGCGCATGTAGTCGCCCATGGCTTTGCTGAACTCGTTGTTGGAGCCCCAGCGGCCGTGCTGGAGTGTGTTGCGCCGGTGAATGAGGTACTCGAGCCAAAAGCAGGCCACCACGACCACATGAAAGAGGCCAGCTTCGGGCGTTCCACGGGGTGCAACGACTAGTTCCTTGAGGGCCGCCTGGCCGGCATCGTAATGGCGCCGGGCCAGCTGTCCAGGGGTGAGCGCACCGCCTTTTGTAGAGGGCCGGGCCGGCAGGATTGCTGGGGTACCGGTTGCACTGCCTGTAATGCCGTTGTTCCCACTTTCGGCCGTTAGGCGCCAGTCGAGCTCGCCAAACGAGGCAGCCAGCAGCAAATGGAGAATGGGCGCGTGGTGGACAGCGAGCTTGATGAGAATGGCATGGGTAGACCAGACGGGGGACTTGGAGCCGATACTGAAGCCAACTTGTTGATGGAAAAGGAGAAGAGCCTCGAAATCGCGTTCGGTCAGGCGCATGCGACTGGGAAAGCTGGCGAGGACTATGGTGGTGGTGCCGAGGATGAGGCCGTTCAAAGGTGATGGACCCGTGGTGGAGACGAGGTGGAAGGTCGAGTTGGACGAGTTTTTGTGAGTGACTACATTGCAGTTGGCCACTTCTGAATTGTTCTCGTCTGGTGTGATGGGTGTTGGTGCGGCACACGACGGCGTCGCCATTGTCATGGAAGACGATGGAAGTAGAGGAGAGAGTGGTGTCGTCGACAAGTCGCCGAAAAACATGAAGTCGGCTTCGTCCATGGACTGCATAAATGAGAAGGGTGATGGTGTGGACATGGATGTTGAGTTGAGGAGGTCGTCGTTGACAAAGGTCGAGAAATCCAGATTGGTATCTGTGATTGTGGGAGTAGCATGGGGGACTGAACTGGTGGTGTTGATGGGGCCACCCGAGGCAATGTCATTGCTTGGATTTTGTGACAGACCCGAGCCGTCCGTTTGGTATTCGGCGTACTCTGATGCAGGTGTATATGCGGCCATGTTACTGGAAGTGGCTGTGGTTGTCCCCAAGTATGGCGGCGTTGTGCTCACGGATGGCGAAGACAGCGAGGAGATGGTAGATGGCATGGACGTCACAGATGGACCAGGTGATGCTACAGCTGCTGGCGCAATGGATAGTGATGCTGCCGCTGCAATTGGCGTCTTGGACACAATCTTTTGTGGCCGCCAGTTGGTGAACTGCCGCTTCTTGAGCGGCCCAGCGCCGAGGCGACGGTCATGAAGGCGGGTGGTCTTCTCCTCGGCGCCGTATTCGCAACGGAGACGCAGACGCGTGCACATTTGGCAACCCGGTTTGGCCTCGTCGCACTTGACTTTCCGGCTGCGGCAAGTCAGGCATCCCGACTTGGAACGGGTGTTGCTGGAGCCAGCCTTTCTGGACGGGGGAGGCATGGTGGCTGGTGGTGTGGGAAGGGATGTGAGCTGGTGTTTGAATATAGCTGAGGCGTTCAAATCATAGAAAGTCGTAATATCGTGATGTGCAGTGTAGAGTTGAAGATGTGATCTGCGATCAATTGTGTATCCGGAAAGAGGTCTTGTGCATGGAAGGGGAGGTCATGATCGAGACGAGGCACGAGGGGGCAGCTTCTTCATATTCCACTGCCTTATCTCCTTTGATGTGTACGAATACGTACTCCGGCTCCGTTGAAGAAGTGGAATAAGATAGTGTAGGAATAAAAAGAAGTGGGTGAGAGGGGGAAAATGGAAATGTAACGAGAATGACAGGTCCCCACGCAAAAAAGGCAGCGGAGAAGAAACAACACCGTTCTCCGGAGGTAGTTGAAGATAAGGATGAGGCTCACGACGTTCGTTCACAACATAAAGGCCGCCCTGCCCCATACCATGACGAGCGTGGCGGCAGCGGAGAAACAGGGCCCTGGAACCTACAATTCGGGGCCTTTGTTCAAGACTAGAACGCCAACAATACCACTAAAAAGCGCTTAGCCCAAGGAGAGTAGGCAGTCAATGCAGAGAAGGATAGGGAAAGCTTGAAAGAGGAGTAAAGAGGAGAAAGAGGAGGGAGGAGGTGGAAGCCCACAAGGCGCCATCGGCAAATCTAGCCAATCAGAAGCGGCAAAATGCGCCTCGCGATCAGAGTGTTGGGGGTGAAAGTGAAAGATGCAACGACAGGCCTCGGAACAAGCGACAGGAAGCGGGCACGACCGAGAGAAACAAGATATGAAGGAATTGAGGGAGACGAAATGAGAAAAAGAGGCAGACGATGTCTCATAGTTTCCTCATAGTCTGGTTTTCGAGATATAGCTTGAAGGATCATGCCTGTCGATTCCGGGGTCAGGCGGCCAAGAGATAAAAGTCCTAGATAGTTGAGAAAGGGTTGTAAAGAGGCAGTGTAAGATAACTGTCACTTCAGTTGAGGCGATTTCATGAAAAATGGAACGAGAAGTGGTCGATGAAAAGTAGAGGCAGCAAGCGAAGTCGCAATTGCTGACAGGAGTGAGTATAATTTCAAAGTATTAATCAGATATATCGGCAGTACCCAACATACCGAGACCAAAAAAAATATGCCAAATCCAAAGCCCAAAAACCAAAATATTATAAACATCCAATATCTTCAAAAGATGCAGAATTAAATCATTAATTATATAAATGCCAGAATTATTTTATAAGCCACAGAGAGAAAGAGAGGCGCCCGGCCTCTTGTTTAAGCGTGTCCGTGGACATGATGTCCGTGGTGGGTTGGCGCTGGCGCTTGCACCGTCGTGCGGCGCGGTCGTGTACGACGCTCGCCCGACAGGTAGTTGTAGGTGCTGGCGACACCGAGCGACTTTTGGATGAGTTCTTCGACTTCGTCGCAAATGTCATGGATATCGTTGGTAATATCGATTTCTTCATTGCGCACAGCAGCGGCAGCAGCTGACGATGGCGCGGGCAGACCACCGCCCCCACCTCCGCCATATGGCGACGCGGGCGAGTTTGATGCGATGGAGGCGTGGTTGTGGCCTTGGCCCTGTCCTTGACCGTAGTGGTGACTTTGGCTATGATAGTCGTGCAAGGTGTTTGCGTGGTGATGACTGTGGCCATGGCCGCCGGAGTGGCCGTAACCCTGATTCTGGCCCTGGCCCTGACTGCCGTACCCATGGTGGCCGCGGTCTGAGGGACTGTTGTGGAAGTAATAGGGCGGCATTTCCGGGTTGGCTGCAACAGCGGCTGCAACGGACGAAGATGTGGCCAGCGCGGCATCACGGCTCTGTATTTGGCGAAGACGGAGGCGGAAGGCCGATTCGAGACGCCGGTACAGATGGGAGCCCCTACGTGCATAGACCCAAGTGTGCTGGAAGGCGTGCAGGATGCTCTCGCACTGTAGAATCATGTCGAGCTGCTCGGCCACAATGGTGGCCAACTGCTGCTCGGGAGCTGCAGGCGGCGCCAAGGAAGAGGAGCCTGGCGTGCCGGCAGTGTTGTAGCCGCCGCCGTAGCCACCGTTGCTACCGGAAGCAGGTGTCTCGCAGCACAAGTTGAAGTATGTGTGCAGCAAGATACGGCACACTAACAGCATACGACTCACGGTGGTCCAGTTCAGAGCCAGTTGGCGGTCGACAAACTGGGCGTGCACGCTCTGGACGTACTTGCCGATGGTGCGGTGCAGGTCCAGCAAGTCTTCGGGTTCACTGGGTCCCGAGTTAAAGAGCGACGGGCAGTACAGCAGCATGAGCATACCGTGGTAGTTGGTGTTGAGCCAGGTGATTGTGTTGTGGAAGTGGACAGCATGTGCCTCGCGTCTTGCCAGAAGCGTGCCTTGCGTATACCAGTTGTCGGCGGCACCACGCAGCTCGTCGATCATGGCACGGCGCTCCCGAATGCTGGGCAACAGCATGCGGTGCTGCTGCTGCTGCTGGTGGAAGGGGCCGGCCGGGTGGGACAGGGACAGTCCACCGTGGCCCAAGTGCACCAGTGACAGACAGCGGCCCTCAATGTCACGCAAAGCAATGGCCTGGCGCGCAATCTGGAGCGTGGTGATGTGCTCGGCCTGCTCTGAAGCTGCAAACTCTTCGGTCGTGACACCAGGGAGTGACAGATTGGAGTCGTAGTCCTGGACAGCCAGCGAGAGACCGTAGACACTGGCCACAAGGCGATCAATGGAAAAGATGCACCAGAAGAGGCGGTGACGGAACTCGCGCTTCAGCATCTGGCTGGGCTCCGAGTCAGCCGACCCTCTGCGGTTGAGACCGAGTAGCACGGACTCGCGGCCCAGCATGCCGACAATGACCCAGGGCGACCAGCCATCTGGGTCAAAGAGCGCGTATAAGGTCAGCAGGAGCAGCACCTCGACAGCCGGAATGGATCGGTTGCTGAGGCAGGTCTGGACGATCTCCTGGTACGGCATGCGCACCTGGGCAAGGGCCTCGGCAGCAACCGTGCGGTCGTCTTCGTCGATATCAACGCTGGCACTAGTGCGGTGGCCAAGTCCGGCCATACCGTTACGGAAAGTCTCACCACCGCTCCGGGTGCCACCGAAGCGGGAGATGGCTTCGAGGCCGACAACCATGACGAGATAGAGGCGAACAGACGTGAGATCAATGCTATGGCCCTCCTCAAACACAGCATGGCCAATGTGAGACTCGGCCGCATCGATGATGGTGCTTTCGTAAAGAAAAGGGTATGAGCGGTGCATGTGGCGGAAGTAGGCACGAACCAGATGCATATGGCTGAATCTGGCCGTGTACGACCGTACTGGTGGTAATCTGGGTCGTACACTGAGTGCATCGGACGGATTGTAGCGTGGCGTCCGGCTTGCAGGAGGCATTTGGGGCATCGTAGCAGGCGGTAGTCCTTGGTGGTGGTGCATTGGTGGCGGTTCAGGGTTGTCTATGCTCGAGGGCGTTGGCTGTTGGTGGATGCTGCCGGCGGATGTTTGTCCTGGAGGGACGCCATCCATGTCGTGGTCCTCAGCTGGGTGCTGAGGTACCATTGTCGGCCCAGGTCCAGAGACTGGGACTGCTACCGGTACTGGAGCTGCTGGAGCTGCTCCTGCAGCTGGTGCTGGCCCCGTTGGTGTTGCTGGTATAGATCCTCTGGCTGCTGCCCCTTCGGTAAGCCGTGCAAGGTGTGGCAATGAATGGAGGTCAAAACCGGTATCGTAACATGATACTGGCGCCGAGCCAACGGGCATCAACGAGTCGACGAAGTTGGACAGCCATGTCACACGTGCACGAAGCGCAGCAGCTTGGCTGGCGGTGCTGGCGACAGGCGACGGGAAGAAGCAGCGGGCACCCAGCCGTTTGCAGGCGGTGCACTCGGGCAGAATGCGGTCACATTTCTTTTTGGAGTTGCGGCAGCGGATGCAGGCGTACATGGCGACTGTACCGTTGCTTCCCGGTGCCGCGACAGAGGGCGTGCCACCCGCCGAGGTCGGGGCACCGTCTTCACCCTGACCACCGCCACCGCTTTGGCTGTCCTCACCGCCTTCGACACCTTCCATGCTGTTGTAGTCCGTCTTGATGCGTGGGCTTGCCTTGGACCCTGATCCGGGTGCCGACGGCCGCCGAGCCGTCGGAGTGTTTGCTGGCCTTGGCTTCTCGATGCGGAAGCGGTGCCACGAGCCGGCCCCGTCAGGGGTGCTGGGGCCGGACTTGTCCATTGTGGAGAAATTTGACGAGGAGAGAGGAGTGAGAGGAGGGGAGGGGAAGGGGGTGTATGTCTATCCTCGATCCCTGGGTCCCTCGATCTCTCGATTCGGCAGTTCGTGGCGTTCAGCCAATGCCGTTCCCCAGTCGGAAGAGGAGAAAAAAAGTAGTGGGAAGACTCAAAGAGTGGGAGAGGAGGGAGAGAGAGACAAGGGCCGCCCCGATCGGCCTGGGTCGCCCGACAGGCGGTGCCTGGATCCAAGCGTAGATCTTTGCTGGGGCGGGTCTTGAAAAATGGGAAACAGAAAAAGGAAAAAAAAAAGGAAAAAATATGACAGAAAGACCGTGAGACGTGAGAGTGAGAGAGAGTGTGTGTGTCACCCGAACCACACGCACGTCAGAACACACACAACACACACTCAAGCAAACAGACTGTCAGACAAGAAGGGACGCCGAGGCTGTGGATGCAAGGTCTTCCTGCAGGGCAGGACGAGATGACCGCCGGTGGCACGGCAGTGTGCACACACACAGACACAGAGCCTCTTTGAGGACCAGTGCCAGTATGAGGTCAGACCCGTGGACGGCCAAGGCTGACCAGGGGCCAGACGGCAGACGGAAACCCGTGAACCGTGAACCGTGAGCAGCAGCAGCACGTTCGAAGGAAGCAAGCTCCCAGCCCACAGATCCTGGCGGGTCGGATCGCGGGTAAAAATAATGCTGGTACGTGTAGTGCAGCAGCAGAAGCACAGTAGCGGCTAAGTGGAAGAAATGAGATGAGACTGGGGTGTGTGAGGAAAGGGGGAATCGGAGCGGGATTGGAGATTGGATTGGATGAGAGTGAGCGAGAGCGAACGATTGGGGCAGGCAAAGGAAAAGCAAAACAGAACGGAAGAGGAGGGGAAAACTGGGCTTGTCGGGCAGGCGATCCCGACTTTTGTTGAAAGATGGCGGAGGGGGTGAGCGACGAGGGATAAGGAGGATGGGACGATGGCGGATGGAGAACGGGAATTTTTTCTTTGGATGGAACGTGAGGAAGCGAGAAAGGAGAGAAAAAAAAGCGAGGCTTGAGAGAAAGGGGGCGCACACAGTTGGTGACTGGGGAAGAGAAAAAGGAAAAGCGAGCGGAGAGGGGGGCCCGCAGTTGTATTTTGGGGGAGATTTTTGTGGGCTGCGGGCTCGGACTAGCCTTTGCTCGGCGCTGGTTTTGAGAGAAGGCACGACCGGAGAGGCTGCGCGAACGGGCAGGAAGTACGAGAGAAAGAGGGAAGGCAAAGCCTATTGTTTTAACGGCGGTAGGCAGGGACACTTGGCAGGAAATGTCCCGTGAATCAAGAGGCAGGAAGGAGCCGAGACGGGGTGACGAGGGGAAATAGGAAAGAACGACAGTCAGTGGTGTCGGAGTATATGCCCGAGCTTTGTCAAAGAAGGCATAAAAGGCACAGAAAGAGACAAAAGACACTCAAATTGGACTGGCCAGAGTCAGCCCCATGGACGCCACGGCGGGCCTACCCTTCACTTCAATCACCTTTAAAAGAGGTGGTCAGTACCCGGTTTGCATTCCATTGTCGCCATCGGCCTAATTGATTGCGACTGTCGATTTTCGGGTGAGCTTTGACAGTGCGGGGACCGAGTATTAAGGCCCTACTGAGTATATTACAGCAAGCCTTCTAAGGCTGATAGCGGGCAAATTTACAGCCCCCAAACGACGGCACTTCACTTGACAGCCACCAATGTGACATGAATCCAGATAATACTGAAAGAACACGGAGAAGTCAACAATCAATTGTGGTTTGAATTGATCTTTCGTAATCACAAATATCTAAATATGCATCATAAATCAACAACCATGAGCCTGTCCAGTTTGCGTAACCAAGAAAATGCGAATATATTCAACTCAAAAAAAATCTAAACAGCAGTGACAACTCCATTATTAGCAGGTGCAGGACTCTGGGCTGCCGACGATGAAGCTGTGCCGTCCTCTTTTCGCCTACCACTGGCCGAGATATCTTCTTCCTCTTCCTCGTTGCGCTCATACTTGCCCACGGGAAAGTAGCGCTGGGCCACGGGCACCATCATAATGGTGACAATCTGCAGGGCGAGGAAGACGGCCGTGATCTTGTAGCCAATGTGAAAGTACGGCGCCTCACCCGTGTTGAAGGTAAGCAGCGGCAGCCAGGCTACAAAGACGTAGGCAATGGTGTCGGTCAAGGCAATGACGAGGGCGCGGTGCAGGTAGTTGTACCCTAGCACCTCGGTAATGAATGTCATGTAGACACCCGCTGTGCCTGTCGTGAGGTATGTCAAGAAGAAGCCGGCCAGGATGGCCGGGATGTTGGGGTCGGCAGCATGCTCATGCGTCACGGTGACGGACAGAATGATGGCACCAATCAGCGACATGGACGCACCCCAGACGATAATGGGCCAGCGTGTCCGAAAGCCGTCACTGGTCCAGGCAAAGACGAGCGTGAAAAAAACAAGAATGCCGAAGCCGGCGGTGGGGATCAGGTTGACTTTCTCGACCGAGTACTTGCCAGTGGCCTTGAGCCACACATTAAAGTACGAGTATACACGCGTGGCCTGGATGTAGCAGACAAATGACACGGTAAAAAGATAGACAGGCCACTCCCGAAACAGTTCAATGACTGTGCGTACGGTCAGACGGCCTCGTGCACGGCGGCCGACGCTCTGCATGCGCTCAATGGCCCGCTGCTTTTCATGTGGCTTGAGCCAACGGGCACGAGTCGTGGTTGGGCTGTTGGGGATGGCAAAGAAGCCATACAGCGCAATGGGCACGCCAATGATGCCGTCAAATATGAACAGCCAGCGCCAAGCGGCGACGCCGTGTACGCCGTTCATGTGTGTGTAGAGGGCCGCCTGCAGGTAGCCACTGAACATTTGAGCGATGCTCGACGAGGCCTGGTAGATGCAGGCACGCTTGCCCTGCTCTTCGGGGAGATACCAGTTGCCGAGCAGGGTCATGATGCCCGGGTACGCCGAGGCCTCGAGCAAGCCGATAAAGAAGCGCAGGATGTAGACGGTGGTGATGTTTTTGGAGCCGGCCATGCCAATGACCAGCAGACTCCACGTCAGCTCGAGAGCAGGCAGCCATATACTGGGCGGCACATAAGTGGCCATGATGATTTGTGAGGGGATCTGGCCAATGATGTAACCAATGGTCCAGTATGTGGTGAGGTAGTTGAGGTCGTTGCCGGCCATGTGCAGGTCCTCCTTCATGCCCGAGACGTAGGCATTGGACACGTTGGTCTGGTCGAGGTACTTGACAAAGTAGGCGAGACAGACATAGCTTAGGATAAACCAATCGATCTTGGCAATCAGGCGGCGGTCCTCGGGCGATTTGTCGAGCGAGTCCCAGACGATACCAGCGAGACGCTGACGCCGGGAGTGTGGTTGTGAGGCGGGGGGAGGAGTTGAGAGCGTGGAGGAAGAATGCGGAAAGCCATTGTCGTTTTCGTCGTTCTCGGCTCTGGGCAAGCCTTGATGAGACGAGGTTGTTGTGTCTTCGGCCATGGCCTCGGTTGAGTCGACGGCCATTTCCTTTTCGGCCATCACGAGGGAGAGAGATAGGAGGAAGAGAAGGCGAGACCGAGAGGATAACTGCCGTCGAAGATCAACGTTTGTGCAACGTCGTCGTCGAGCCTGCTTCAACTGCCCATTCTTCAGCAGGAAGCCGACGTCAGGGCGCTGGCACACAATGCCGCGTGTCGTGTCTCGGTTGACTGCCGATGCACGATGCACGATGAGCCGACGACCGAAACACTGCGTCGTCGTTGTCGTCGTTGAGAGGCACGGCTGCAGACCGTGAATCCCGTCAATCTCGCGATTGTCGATTTGTCGATGTCGATTGTTTCTTCTCACACCCCTGTCCAACTTACGATCGCGGCAGTTGTGTGGACAATCCGGGAAGGTAAAAAAAAACGTGCTCAGCGGCAATGGGCCACAAGCGAGGAATGATGTGCGCGGATCGTCGATCGTTTCAAAAAAAAAGACCCAAAAACCGAATCGCAAAGAACCCAAAAAGACCCAAGAAAAAAAAACGTCACCAGGCGCTGTAGGGAGATAGGCTAGCGATGCCGCTACTGCTCTTTCCCTCCGTCCTGGGTCGCCTAGTGCGTTGAAGATGAGGGGCGCAAAGCGAGGCTAGAGGGGCCCAGACCACCGGTTGAGTGCTTTGGGAAGAACAAAGGGAATGATTTTCGAGATTTTGCAGCTGAATAAAGAAGGAGCCAAGAAGCACCAGTGAAAGTCTTCGTAATTCGACCTCGGAAAAGAGTCGAAAGATCTTGCGAGGAAGGAGCGATGCAACATGCAAGAGTTGTAAGAGATGCAGGATGGAAAGAACGAGAGATTGAACGTCAAAAGAAGCCCCAAAACAAACCTCTGCCCCTTCTCTTCTTATATCTCGCCAGCCAGGACAAAAAGACAAAAAGCGGTCAACTTCTGTTGTCATTTCCCGCTGCCACGCTGTCGACGCCTTTGCAAGCCCCCTCTTAGTTGGCTGGCACTTTTTTCCTCCCTCGCGACCCCCATTTCGATTTTTCAAGTGGCCCGCTTGCCTCGTTTCGTCCACCACGCATTTCGTTTCCTGGTCGTTTCTTTGTGTCTTTCTGTGGTTTTCTGCGTGTCGTTTCTCGTATTTTCCTGCTTCCCTGCTTTGCCTGCGTTTGCTTGCGTTTGCTTGCGTTTTTTGACCCCCAACTGTCGTCCATGTCCGTCCATGTCGTCCGGATGAGACCCTCTGAGCCCTTTTTTTGTCAGTTCTCTTGTCAATTCTCCGTTTTCTCGTTATCCCACGTCGTTGCCTGCCGACGGGACGAGCCATCCGGCCCCCCTTGCTGTCCCATTGTTGTCCGGATTTGCAACCTCTGTCTTGGCACGAACCAAACTTTTGGTTCTGTTTTCTGACCTCTGGCCACACACTAGTCATGGTCGAGTCACTTTTCCTCCCTCTCCTCCCTTTTCCTCGCTTCTCTCCGCAACCATCAGACTGTCCATGTTTCCTGCAAATGTGTCGACTCCACCAAATCAAAGGGCTTCCCTGCTTTCCTTGAAGCCGGGACCCGGACGACGTCGCATGGAGTGCCGGATTTGTTCCCCATTGCCGCAACTTTGCAGCAGTCGTCAACATCCTGCTGGATGCCTGATTGGTTCGCGGGTGCCGGGGGAATCGCCGTTTTTTGCGTGGGGGCAAGAGGGGGAATATTGGGAAAGGGAAGCACAGACGAAAGGTGTGAGCAAGAGATATGAAAACGTAGTTTGAATATTGGTGAGAGGATATGGGAAGAACAAGAGATGATTAATGTGTCAAGAAGAGGACACAAAAAAGACGAAAAGGAGGCACCTCTTGCCTTATATTTTCGCTTCCCTTCGCCCTGTTGGCAAGAAGTGTCTCAAACAGAAGTGTGCGATCGGGATGGAGCCCCGACGAAAAAGCGCAAAAGCGTAGTTCATTTTTCAACAAGCGTATTTTTTGGAGTTTTGCAACTGCACTTGCAACTCAGTTGCACTTTAAGCGAAATTCATCTCCAAAAACGACGGCGGTGGGCCTGTCCGCTGGAGAGCACTTCATCCCGCTACAGCACGACGTACAGTAGCTTACTCAAAACTGGCCATAATCCGTACTGAGAAGAGGACAATCATTAATACGGGCACTGGCAAAGTGCGGAACTACGATACGACCTTCATCTCAGTAAACGATACTGAACGACGTCAGACCAGTCGCTCTTGCTGTCCGCAGAGTTCTTTCCCAAAAGTCGCTTGTGCATCCCTTCCCAGGCTACCGGTCGCGCGGGGTGGGTCTGTCCGCCGGAGGAAGAGGCCAAGCGTGCAGAAATGACAGACAGGAAGGAACGAACGAGACAAAAAAGAACCCAAGAGAAGAAAGAGAAAGACCCTGGCTCTTGAGACAATGCCTTCTTTTCGGCACTGAACGTGCCGGTCAAAGCCACGGAGAAACAGCCACGAGGGTAGAGGGCCCGCGATAACGCCTGCAGGTTCCGTCATGACGCTCTTGGTGCTTTCGCTATCGATCGGGATGCAGTGGCCGCGCCTTGAGACTAGACTTTAAAAAAAGAGAGACAAGCAACAAAACCTGGGGCACTGGCGCAAGTCTAAACCTCGATTGCAGGACCAAAGCGCAAGTTGTCGCGATCGTTGCTGGGAATAGAAGACTATTACAGTGACGCCTACCCGAACGTATCTGCCGAGACCATGGAGGGACGTAGATGATGGAATACAAAATGCATCTCTGAAGTGTCATTGCTTGGCCTCTTGTCTTCTTTCCTTATTATTCGTTGCCAGTCGTTCTTGCCCTCTTAGCGATCCTGCCATTGTGTAGTCGAGTGTAACTGTCACTCGGTCTTGCCTGCTCTTTTGCTCTGTGATAGCGGGGATCTTAGCCCGCGTCGTTCTTTCCCTCTTTGTCCACCCCATCTCCAAGATCCCCAGAGAGATTATCAGACTATTATTTGTACAGCCTGCCCTCCCATTTTCTGAATTTCCTTTTCCTATTTCCACTTGCATCTGCAACAGGCCGTCTGCAACAGCAAATCCTTCGTCACATCCTGTACCCGATCCCTGCCGTCACCCAACTTTTGGTCGTGGGCAGCGGCGGCCCTGGTCAACATGCCGCGGGATACAATGTTTGTGGCCGACGATGAGCCTTTAAATCCTCATCCGCCAATAAAGGTGAGTCTTGACTAGTTGGAAGTATGGTTTTGCTTTGGTGTCTAACACTATAGGTCATCATCGTCGGCGCTGGTCTTGGTGGCATCATCACGGCCATCCTACTTTCTTACAAAGTCCCAAATCTCGAGTACACAATCTTTGATCGGCAAGATCGTATTGTAAGTGAACTGGAGATGCTGACTTGGAAATACTGTGTGCAACCCCAATATAGACGTTGGCTAACCTTTCAGGGTGGAACATGGGCTGCCAACATCTACCCTGGTGTGCGTTGTGACATCCCATCACATTGTTACCGTATGTCACTATATTCATTGTTGTGTCTTTTCAAGCGAAGCTTGATCTCCTAACACTGCTATAGAGGCAACTTTTGCTCCCAACCCCAACTGGTCCGAGTACTACTCAGCTGGCTCCGAGATCCGTGCATACTACGAGAAGCTCGTCGACGACTATGGCCTACGATCCCACATTCGCCTTCGGCACGAGCTCCTGTCTGCCAGCTGGCGTGACGGCGATGCTGTTTGGGATCTGCTCATAAAGGACCTAACTACGGACACAACCTTCCACGAGACTACACCGTTCTTTATCAACTCCCAAGGACGCTTAAGTTTGCCCAAGTTGCCCGGCATTCCTGGCCTGGCGGACACTTTTACTGGTACACTTGTCCACACGGCTGCTTGGGACCCAAGCATCGATTTGACTGGTAAGCGTGTTGCCGTGATTGGCAATGGGTCCAGTGGCCAGCAGATCCTGCCTCTGATATCACCACACACCGCTCATGTCGACCACTACGTCCGCTCGCGCGTATGGATCACACCAACGTTCCAAAAAAACCTCGTCGAAGCCACGGGTGACAACCCAGGCGCCCACCAATACACGGATGACGAAAAGGCCGGCTTTGCCGCCGACCCAGCAGCCTACTTGGCCTATCGTCGTACCATTGAAGCCAACTTGCACACCAAGTTCCAGCGCAACGTGATCGGAAGCCCCGAGAATGAGGCTTTGCGTGCAGCCTGCATCGAGACCATGCGCCAGCGTCTAGGAGGCAGCCAGGAGTGGCTGGACCGCTTGGTCCCAGACTTTGCCCCCGGCTGCAAACGTCTGACACCCGCGCCAGGCTACCTTGAAACCATTGTCAAGGGCGATAAAGACGGTCGTGTGACCTATATTGACACGCCCATCGTATCCGCCACGGCAACAGGACTCGTCACGGCCGACGGTGTCGAGCGGCCCGTCGATGTGATTATTGCCGCCACAGGCTTTGTCAACGGATTCGTGCCACATTTTCCCATTGTGGGCCGCAATGGTGTCGACCTTCATCAAGACTGGTCTGCTGGTGGCGCCACGGGCTACCCAGAAACCTATTTCGGCGTCATGGCGCCGGACATGCCCAACTACTTTTGTGTGCTTCAGGCCCAGGGAAACGGCGGCGGCGGGTCCATCCCGCTGCAGGTGGAGCTATCGGCGACGTACATTGCCAAAGTGCTGCGTAAGATGCAGCTGCAGCAGTACCGCAGCATCACGCCGAGCCGGGAGGCAACCGAAGACTTTAATGCTTATTGTTTGGGCCATTTTCTAGACAAAGTAGTCAGTGACAATTGCAGCTCATGGCTCAAGGCGCCAAAGAACCCGGGTGACGAAAAAGAAAGTGGGCGTACACTTGTGTGGTGGCCTGGATCGGGGCATCACCGCATCCAGGTGTGCATGGACCCGCGCTGGGAGGACTTTGAGTTTGAGCGGAGCCGGTCACCACAAGCACAGCGCAACCGGTACCACTACTTTGGCAATGGGTGGACGACGATTGAGCGGGATGCTGGCAGCACTGAAGAGTTGACAGGGTATCTGTATGAGGTCAGGGCTGCGGACTTGCGGTCACTGCACGAACGGTGGTATGAGTAGTGACAAGAAAAGGATGAGAAGGGTGAGATGATGATCATAATGAATAATGAATATTAACGTCAATCCAATTCAAGACAATAAATATAAAAAGTAAACATGAACATAAACATGAAAATACAAAAAAAGGAGTAGTGGTACATTAAAAAAAAAGTAATAAAAAACGTATACAGAGCCTAGACATCACAAAGTTTGACCACCCTCTTTTTGTCGGCCCAGACCAGAAAACGCCAGCCATCAATGAAACGCCGTTCTGTAATAAATCAAGCAAATAAAAATTAGACGCTGTCCCGCGGGCCGTCCATCGGTCCCTTGATAAACACCAGCAGCTAGATCCGGGAAAAAAATACAAGGACGATACTCCCAAAATCAAAACAAGACCGCAATTATACACTCCTTCGTAAATAAATGTTGAAAACAAGTATGACAAAGGAAAATGGATGTATAAAGAGCGGAAAGGAAGAGGTCAGAGATGAGACTCTTCGTAATGATGACGCAAAATGCATAAAGCAGATTCTCCTCTATATTGTAGTATCATCACAGATTCACGGCATCGCCATCCTCGTGGATCTTGAAGCCAATGCCTGCGTCATTGTCGTGGTCACGCTTGATGGTGTTGTCTTGGCCGTGCTGATGCACGTGCGTAACGCTGGTCTTGGCCAGGCGCCACGACCGCCGCGTGCTGGGATACTCGCTGGGCTGGCTACTAAGGTCCGAGTGATGCTCCTCTTCTTGCAGCTCGTTTGGCTGCTGCTCGTGTTGTTGTTCTGACTGAATTTGCTGCTGCTGCTGCTGCTGCTGCTGTTGATGTTGGTGCTCGTCTTCATCGGCAATGTTGTCCTCAAACAACGACAGCGACAGTGGGTCCATGTTTTCGTCATCAGACATACTCTCATCTTCGTCGTCTTCTTGGCTGTCTTGTGTACTGCCACGGTTGTCATGGTGGTGATGGTGATGGCCGCCAAACGTATGTCCAATGTAGTCTTCGTCATCGTCATCTTCGTCATCCTCATCGTTGATGTCGTGGTTGTGGTCGTGGTCGTGGTCGTAATCGGTTTCGATGCCCGGCCGCGGCTGGTCTTTGGGGAGGAGCTGGCCGTGTGGCGGGCGGCCTTGCTCCTGGAGATAGAAATGGTCGTGCTCGCGGTGGTTTTGAGCAACGTACTCGTCCAAGCCCAGCATGTCTTGCTCGTCTTCGTACACTTCAATGTCATCCTCTTCGTCGTCGTCTTCGTCGTCGTCGTCGATTTTGTCGCCATCTTGTGTCATGGGGAAGTCAAAGTCGTCGACGTCGTCACTGTCGTACGCAGCCATGATCATGTCGTCGTCATCATAATATTGCTGAGCACCATTGCCCAGACCCATGACAGAAGGCATGGGACCCCGGCTGCCGTGCCGGCTGTTCCGCAGGTACCGCTGTTCATTCTCATGGCGGTGCTGCCGCTGCCGCTTGTTGCGTCGGCCACTACCACTGGCAATGGAGGACGCGGACGTGGGAGGGTGGTCTGCAGCGGTCGTGCTGTACGGCGTCGCGTAGGCAAACGGTGTAGTCCCACGAACACGCTGTTGAGGGTGCTGTTGGCGGTGTTGGCGCATTTCTTGCTGGAGTTGCTGCTGCTCTTCAGCAGGTACGGCCCACATGGCTGTAGGGCCAGGTCCCGGTGTGGCGCTCGGGCTTCGGCTGTACCGCGGCGTGTTACGCGGCCAGAAACCACCGAAGCTAGGAGAGCGTGTGCTGCGACGGCGGCTGCGTTTGTTGACACCAGAAGACACAGGGGGTGCCACGGAAGCCGAGGCAGCAGCGTGGTTGCTGCCTGCAGAGTTGATCCGGCGTCTGCTGACTGCACCAGATGATGCACCCCGCATCATAACAGGGCTGGCCGCCTGCTGGGGCACAGGCACAGAAGTTGTGCGAATGGGAGGCGGAACGCGCCGGGAGCCGGATGCCAAAGACGACGAGAAGAACGGCGACAAGGACCGACGCAAAGTGATAGGTGCCGAAGGACTACCAGCTCTGGGTGCCATCTGGTGCAGGTGCGGTTGTTGCTGAAGGCGGTGCTGCATAGGCGACTGCGCGACAGTAAAGAACTGCTCAGACGAACCGGATGTGCCGATAGAAACGGAATGGGAGCGTCCAGTTGCAGCGACGGGAATAGGGACCGGTGCTGGTGCTGCCATTGACGGATAGGAAGCACGGTGCGGTGTCTGACCACGTGCATGGCTCATCGGTGTTGTGCCACGGCTGAAAGGTGAGGGTGAAGGACGACCCATGCGGCTTGAGGACAAGAGGGGCGAAGAAGAGGCAGACGAAGACGATCCAGAGGTCGATGCTGTTGGTGGTTCGTCCAGCTTGCTGTCCCATGCCCAACATGCGTCGTCAATGCCGAAACTGTTGTCGCCAAGGTCAACCTGCACCTGGGGCAGCTCGCGAAGTTGCTGCCATGAACACCCGTGAGTGTACGCATGGCGGTTTTGCAGGTAGGCGTCAGGCTGTGTGACATAGAGACGGTGCCCACCGGATGCCTTCATAACGACACTGGTAGTCATAAAACTAGCATCCCAGATGGCTGGCGTCAGCATTTCTGAGCGTGTAAGAAAGCGCAGGCGTGGGTCCTTGTGGACCTTACGCAAAGGAACCCACGACTGCTGCACACCCAAAAACTGTGAGAAGGCGGATGCGGACGAAGAAGTGCGACGTTGACGACGAGTCTCGACGGTGTCATGCAAGGACATCATCCGCAAAATAGGCCCAAAGGCAGTGGCCATGGCCATCTGCAGGCTGCGGGCATCGGCACCTCGAACCGTCAGCGTCTGGACAAGGCCGCGGCTGCGTAGGCGACGGTCAATGTTGCGGCCGGGCGTGCATGCTTTAGGCAGCAGCCGGGGTGTATCCGCCCGTTGAGCGGGCTGTGTCCATTCATCGTCACCGTCAGCATTGCCGCTGCTCGATGAGGCAACTCCAGCCTGTCTTCGCTGAGCCGCCGCTGCCGCTGCTACGGCGTCAGTCGCACCAAACTGGACGGCTTCTACCCAAACACCCTTAAGAGGGAACGGTAGGAAGACGACCTCGAGAAGCCAGGGCCGTGAAGCTGAAGGGAGAGCCTGCTGCTGTAAGAGGCTGACGTGCTCTTGGAGTGCTTGAAGTTGGCTCAGGATGGCCGGGTCTGTCACGAGGGACGGCCTCGATGTACGACTGTTGATGCTCGTCGTTGTCGATAGTGGTGCACCAGATGCAGACGTTGACACGATGCTCGCTGTCACGGTGGCCGCATCGTTGTCATTGCTGATGTGGTACCGTTCGAATTCGTCAATGCGAGATTCGAGCTCGGTCACACGAAGGTCCATTTGATCGTGGCGCTCGAGGCATTCTTCGTGAGCCTGTGTGGCAGCAAAGGAGGCTGAAACCGAGGATGCTTCCCCAGAAAACGACGGGTTCTCGAGCTTGTTGAGGCGAGCTTCATGCGCCTGTACAGCATTCGTCAAACTTTCTGGCCCCAGAGGGCGAGACGCTGATGTAGATGATTGTTCTAATAATTGTCTGAGAGGTGATCCAGACGAGTTTGGCGCTGGTGTGAGTGTTTGCAGGCCCTTGCCAGCAAAAGGCTGCATATACCGCACCTGGCTGGTGTAGGATGTAGTGGTGGTAGTAGATGGCGGTGGCTGTTGAGAAGGTGGTAGTAGTCCAGCATGAGGAGTTGACGTGGGAATAGACTCTGCGCCAACAGCGACTTCACCCCGCGCGGACATATTATAAGGGCCCCAACTCAGTGTATCCGGGATAGAATGGTCAGCAGGAGGGCCGACAATGGAGGCAGCAGCTGATGGAGGCGCCTGCTGCGCTGGACGAGTCGGGGTAGTATCCACGGCTGCCTCGGGTGCCTCATCATCCTCGGTAGCGACCTCGTCTTCGGCCGCTTCTGCTTCAGCCTGTGCCATAGTCAGATCGCGACTCTCTCGCGCGGCATCGGCAATCATGGCAATAAAAGATGAGTCCAAGTGGGCAGGCACACCAGAGGGAAACCCAAACGAGATATCTGGCAAGGCCTGGTCGCCAAACTTGATCTCCTCTACCTGGCGGCTTTCTTCCTGGTCCAGGTCTTGGCCCAAGTCCTGGTCTAGATCCTGTTCCAAATCCTGGACGGTGCCAAGGGGCGCCCGTTGCGGCTTTGGCCGCTCATTTTCCTGTCCTGGGAATGAAGTCGATAACGATGGTAATAATAGTTGTGGCTGTGGTGTTGATGATTTAATGGATGTAGATAATGGTGCTCCAGTGGGTGCAGCAGCGGTAGTAAAGAATGATGTCGTAATCGATGCCCGGTCTAGTGATGATCCGCCATTTGGCGTGTGATCATGAAAACACGCATGATGTGAGCACATGCACCAGCCGGTCTGACTGGCATCCAATTCGGCAAGGCTTGCATTGAAAAAATTGTTTGGCGGTACGGGGGCTCCGGGTCCAAAGCTGGGTGTCATGGGCGTGGCGGCAATGCTATTGTTGCTTCGACTCCAGAAGCGGCGGCAGCCGCACTGCGCACCGCTTGATCCATGGCTCAGATCGACAAAGTTGCAAGGCCCGTCAGGGAGGCGAGGTGAAGATGATTGGGGTTGAGGCGTTGATTGTTGTAGTTGCGGCGGTTCTTGCTGCTGATGCTGCTGTTGGTATTGCTTGTTCTGCTGCAGTGGCACAAGCTGCGCGTTGTTTGCAGGCGGTCTGACTGCGCTGTCGTCGTATATATCAAATACAAAGGACGTCGGCGCAGCGGGGTCCTGGTCGCGATTATTGTTGGACAACAAGGCGGCAACGGCAGCATCGGCGTCGAAGGAAGTCGCGGCCATTGGCAGCTCCGGCGGAGGTCATCTCCGGGAGAACAGCCGTCCTAGTATCAAGGGGTAGGCGGCGGCGATGTTGCCTAAACTAGTGGCCGGGAAACGGCCGCCAACAAGCAAAAGCAACAAAAGAAACCAAAGAAAGGCGATCTGCGCGGAATTGGTTCGACGCCAACCGACGCGGGCCTTTACTGGCGATTGGCGCGTCGAAAATGAAAAATAAAACCAGGAACGGCGTATAACGATGTTGGCTCAACCGGATGTCGGTTGTTGATACTTTGAAAGTACTTTGAAAGTCGAGAGGTATTGTCGAAGGAGGCTGGGGCGAGACAAAGGTGCAGTTTCGCGTCGTTGCTTTGGTAGGACGAAAAGAGCTCGTGGGAGAGCTCACGAGCAAGAGTCGGGGTGTGGCATGGCCCTGTGATACGAGAGAGAAGTTAATTTGAGGGGCCGTCCGAGGGAAACAAGGCCAGCTGCGGCCGGAAAGGCGGTTGGGATGGCGGCCTGAGGCGACGAGTCTCGAGGACAACGCAAAAAGACAATCGAATCTATCAAGTCGGCCGCCGGATGGGCCAACGAGATAAGAGAGGTCGGACGAGAACTGACCAGGCTAATCCGGGCATATAGGAAGAGAGCCGGCGCAGCCGAGAGCGCAAAAGGATCGAAGAGATATCAAGAGAGCCTTCACGAGAGAAGGCTCGGGATGAAGTTCAATATAAATATATCTCGTAAAAAATGTCGCGATGCGGGAGGCACGATGCAGCGTTCTGGGAGCTGGTCACAAGCGCTTAGAAATATGCAACAATGCCGAGGACGTGCGTTGTCGATAAGGCGGCGAGCGTAGGCGTGAGGGTGTGTGAAAAAGATAATGATACGAGTAAGAATAACCAGGTTCGGAGGAAAAGGAGAGAAGACTGGGATTCCGGCCAGGTTGACGAGGGGTCAACGAGTGCAAAATTACCCAGTTTTGACAGAGGTTCGACGGGATGGAAATGCAAGGAAGGAACGACGGAGACCAAAAATAAAATAAAAATAAAAAGCAGAAAGTGTAAAAGCGGAGGAACGATTGCACAAAGCAAGGCGTGGGACAAGATACCACGAGCGATTGGGGAATTCTGGTGGTAGGAGCTGGGGGCAGAAAGGGTGGGCAAGACCAAGCAGGAGGGGGAGGAGAAGCAGGTACTCGGACAGGCAGGGGTGTGTGGTGTGGGCACGCGGCAAGGGCGCAGGTGGAGCAGCCGGAGCACCAATGCCGGGAAAGAGGCAGGAGACGCAAATGAGCCAGACAAGGCAGGAAGGAGAGATACGACAGCAAAAGACGAGGAAGGAGCGCCCCAAACATGCACGAAGACGCACGAAGACAACAGTAGATAACACAGGAAGTTCTAGGGGCAGGCCGTCCGCTAGGCAAAAGGCTCGGGCAGGAGCTCGCTAGCGGGAGAGCCTGAGGATACTACGACTCAGAACGAATCGAGTTGAGAAGTTGAGAAAAGAGCCGGAGAGGCAGAGAGAAAAGACCGCGAAAGGCCAGGCAAACCCGGTCGAGGTGGTGTGGAGATGTGGAGCTGAAGCCGTGGGAGATTCTAGCAAGAGCGAGGGAAAGAACGAAAGAGAACAGGCCCTGCCGCCAGAACGGGAACTAGCACAGCAACACCACAGGTGCAGATCTGACGGCGGACAGCAGTTGGTCAAAGGAAGGAGCAGAGAGAGAGAGAGAAATGGGAAAGAGCGAGAAACGAAACGAAGCTGTGATCTCAGCGCACGCCCTTCAATTGCCCTCTGTGCCGCATGGATGCCTGCTGTGAAGCTACGACACGCCTTGAGGGAGTTGCGCACCCGCGCTGCAGGTCGATAGGCTGAGCAGCAGGCAGCCGGAGAAGAGAGAGGGGGAAACAGAGTTGCGAAAGAAGGGCGAACGCATGCGACCCTGTCTCTGCGCTGTGGGGTGAATAAACCAGGCTGAAGACACTCCCCTCCATCGCTCCTTCCATCTCACAACTTGACACACGGAGGACGGCCCATTTGGGCAACAAAAGAGGACCGATATCAAGGGAAAGAACGAGGCAAGACCGAAGCCGTGCGTCTCTCCGGTGGCCGTTCTTTCCATGTTTGGGCTTTCGCATTTTCTCTGATATCTCTCTTTTCCCATCTTTTCTTTTCTTCCTCTTTTTACCCCCAATTGTGTCCGTATGACCACTGCCCACCCCTGCCATTTTGCTCACGTCTTTTCCTCGCTAGGCTGCCCAGCGCGGTCTTTTCCATTAAACACCCCTGTTAAAACCACTTTAGCACCCAATTAGACTCGCGGCCCAGCGCGTGCTCCACGCGTTTTAGCTTCGACCGGTGCCCAATGAGCGCTCGGCACGCCCTGCGAACGTCCCCTTTTTTGTCACTATTTTCCTCTTTTTCTTTGTTTCTAGCGGCCTCGAACACGTCTGAAGCGCATCTGCGTTAGGCTCCGTAAACAAACAAACCGGGAGCATCTTGCAGTTGTCATTCGTCGCTTCATGATCCGACTTACACGTCGCCTTTCTGTTCAGTAATCTGGCGAATAAGACGACGCACTGTTCTTTTCCTTGTTTTGTCTCAGAAGTGCCAATCCCTCTTTTTTCTGTTTCTTTGTTCTTTGTTCGCGACATGTTTGTTGTGAGGCTTTTGTTCTTCTGCATTTACAAATCCAGTGATAAAGGGCCTGTTCTGTAGCAAAGAAGATGAGGGTCAGGCCTGAGAGAGACAAGACAACGGCGAAGGGAACACCCCTTGCGTCCCGGATCGATACGAGTACGCCATCGTACGCAGCACAACTAGACTGGACTGTCTCACGTCTTGGTGACTTTGGCTGTTAATTGCCCAAGAAGCGCTAGCGCCCAGTGGGACGATCCTCTCTCCCGTTCCCACCGTGCAGCAAAGAGCAAAGAGAGGCAAGAGCGTTCCTTCCCTCGTGCTTCGTGCTGTACACTGCGTGAGTGCACCACTGCCCACGCCATCCCATCTTTTATTCTTTGCCCGTCCATTCATGGCCAACAGTTTGCTCGCACATGGGCATCTTACACGCTCTGGTGCTGTGTCCTGTGGTCCTAACCACATGTCCCGTGCCCCCAAGATACAAAGCACTGATCTTACACCATCCAACGTACTCTGTGTTGCGTCATGGCCGTCGTCAGGCTGTTCACAATGATAGAGGAGCACGGCATCACAGAAATAATGTGTGCAGCGTGATGCCAGATGGCTTCGATGCGGCCTCTGCATTCGTCCGTAGACCGAGCAAAGCACTGCTGTGCACATGCACACAATTTAGATAATACCCCGCGAGCTCTCCCTCACGCATGCACTCAATGTCTCCATCAGACAATGCATCTCGATAAAATCCCGGACTCGGTTTGCCGACAGGAACGAGGCTGCCAAAAGGCCGCGTCTTGGGACGTCGACGTCCAATCCATTTTTAGTCGCCAATTCTTACGACACCTCCCGCTTCACAGCATGTACCGATGTAGATAGAGAGCACGAAGTACAATGCACAGTCTTGAACGAAGTCGTCCCCAATTATATGTATTGTATTGAGTTTGTCCGTGTATATAACGTGGGGAGATGTGCCCGTTAAATGGCAGACGATAAAATAAATATATGATGATTAATGAATAAAAAATCAGATGGCAAAGAAATGGAAAGATATACTACATGATAAAAACAACGCCCAAGACATGCATGCCCAAAAATGATGATGATGAATAAAAATGAGAAAAATATGATGAGAAAAAAAGGAGCATGTGAAAAAGAGAAGAGAATAAAAAAAGGCAGAAAAATGACGCGGGGCGGAGATAGCCCGTTATTGCTGAAAATGATAATCCTCCTCTATATGAAGCTTACACCTCGCCCCAGCTGCCCATAGGGCCTGCCGACGCAATCATTGAGCCTGTTCCAATCGAGCCGCCAATGTCCCAGTAGTGGCGTGACGAGTGCCGCGACGAGATGCTGCTGCGACGTGCCGACCGCCGCGTGCTCTGGCTGGCACACGATGTTGCTGTGCCGTGGCCGTGACGCATACCCAAGATCGGGCTCGAGGGCGCTGCCACACCACCAGACGTGTTCATGTTGCGGAACGCCGGCATGGGCGGACGGCGCTCACCCGTCTGACGAGCAGCTGACGCGCCACGTCCGACCAGCGGGTGGTGCTGGCGCACGCGGGCCACCTTGGTCGCGGCCTCCTGCGAGTTCATGTTGATGGAGCCGCTGCCACCCGAGCTGTGGCCGTGGTGGGCATGGTGGTGCAGGTGGTGGCGGTGAGCGTGGTTGCTGGCCGACCCAGACCCAGAGAAGAACCGAGACCGCAGGTAGCGAAAGACGAGCTTAATGTCCAGGTCCTGCTCCCACTCGTCCTGCGTGAACGCTTGCGGGGCTGTGGGCGTTGTCGAGGCCGAAGTGGCAGCAGCGCTGGCAGCGGGTGCCGGAACATTAGTGCTCTCGGTGGCCTGGCCGGGGATGTCCATGGGCCGCGCTTGGTAGATGGTGGGCTTAAATCGTGGCAGAGACGCAGTCGTGCCTGTGGGCGTGATGTCGTCGGTGGTCTTCTCACCAGAAGCCTCGCCCACCTCACGCCCGCTACCGAGAACGCGGGGCGCAGGAGTCATAGCCTCAGGAATGACCGGCAGGCCGGCATATGGCAGTGGCATCTGTTGCACGCGCTTGAACGTTGAGAAAGCGCCAGGGTGTGAGTTGACGTGCGAGTGCACAAACAAGCCCAGCTCCTTTGCAATGCGTTCAAGCATACGCAACTGCCAGGACGAAGAGTCCTCGTGGTCGCCGACATCAGCCGACTCAATACCAGCCGCTGCAGCTTCTAGGAGCGGGTTGGACGCACGCGGTGTTGAAGACAGGTCCATTTCATCGTCCTGCTCCTCATCGGCCGCAAGATCGTCGCCAAACAGAACGGACAGAATGCGGTCGTCAATGCCCATCACTTCAAGCATGAACTTGCGCGTGATGCGCGACCACAGACCCTCGTTCGGCTCGCCACCATCCTCACCAGCTGCCTTGCGAAGCTTCATAAGGCGGTCGTCCTCCTCCTGGTCATGCCAGTCGGCGCTCGCCTCTGCCTGTGCTGTGCCGTCGCTAACAACAACACATGGTGCCGGTTTCGTGTTGGCTGCAGCAGTGCTCGCACGACTACGCCGTGCAGAGAGCTCAGAGCCTCGTCGCCGACGAGTCTCCTTCTGGATCTCTTCAAGCAGCACGCGGCTATGCTCCCACCGCCAGGCTTCAATGCGTCGTGTCCGCTCAATGTCTTCTGTGAATTCATCGTCGGCCTGCAGCTGCGCCAGATCCAACGACTCGCGCCGCCGCTTCGTGACACGTCGCGGGTTGAACTGTTCAAAGGCGTAGAGGTGTTCTTGCACAGCAGAGCTCATGCCGATAGCGTTCCCTAGCCGGAACGAACCGAGGCCGTCGTGTGTTGGTAGGTTGACCGTTGTTGTGGCCGTGGCAGCCATGACCTGTTGTGCCTGGCTTTGTTGTGCAGTGAAGCGGAAATCGGGAAGGTGGCTGTCCAGGCTGTCGAGCTCGGCGTCGTCTTCGGCGTCTGGCCGGCCGTCTTCGCTCATGATAGCCTCATCGTTGTTGCTTTGGGACTGTGCGGAAGTAAGGAGGGAGAGGCGGAGATTTGCTGGCCGCGCAATGGCGGACTGGGCGTAGGAGGACGCATAGTTGGACGGCTCGAGGCTGCGTAGGCTGCCCAAGTCACTTAGTCGTGACCGACCGGCTGTCTGCTGTGAGGATTCTGGGAGCGAGTCCAGGACGGACGAGGTCGTCTCTGTGTCCGCGTTGGGTGAGAAGAGTACCCATGTTTGCGAGCCTTCGAGGGCGGCGGGTAGTACGGTGGAGACGCGGGTATCGACACGTTCTTGCGACTCCTCGCGTGGCGGCCGTTGGACGGCCTGCCGCGTGGGCTGGTGGAACGCCATGGGAAATGTAGCACAGAGATCGAGATTATAAGATAATCAGATGAAAGTAAAGGAGAGGGAAAGAAAACGACGGCAACGCAAAAGTGCCGTCGTCGCCCACACTCGAATCAAAAGTAAAAGGGGAGGATATGCCCAGGACTTTGTCAGTAATCAGCGATAGGAGATGATGGGTGTTATCACAGAGGGTCCCGAAAGCGGGCGGGCTAGTGCAAGTCGGCGTGCGGACTAGAGGAAACGAAGGAGGGAATAACAGGGCAGAAGACGTGACAGGACGGGTGGCCAGCGTAAATTCGTGGACAAGACCAAGACGAGGCGGCGACAGGACGATGTACTGCGTAAAGGACAAGATAATCGTTTGAATGTTCAACAGAAAACTGTCGACGTCGATGACTTGATCTCGTGGACGTGTAACACGTTGCGCGAAGGATTGAGGGCGCAGGCGAAACGAGCGATAGTAGACCGATATTAAGGGCGGGCCGCTCGCTATCGAGAGAATCGGCTGAGCGTCGGCTGGTTAATTAAGGAATCCCTCGAGAGAGCCGCACGAGAGCAGGCGTGGTTCGAAGCCAGAAACGTGGGAGAGAGCGTGTAAAGAGCGTGTAAAGAGCGTCAAAAAGCATAAAAGGCGTGCAGGTCTCGGGAGACGAGGAATGTGGGATTTGGCACACGCGATGTAAAGTGTTCGGCTCGTGTGATGAGTGCAGGGCGAAGGGGGGTTGACCGCTGTTAATAAAAGAGGGGGCGCGCGATAAGGCGGTCCAGCCCAGCGGCGTCAGAGGCAAGTCGTAAGGCGTAAGGCTCGACGTTGCAAAAGCGACGAGATGTTGCCAAATTGTTCTCACGAAATGTTGTCAAAAAAGGTGCGATGTAAACTGAACAAAAGTACGGAAGGAGCAAAACAGAAAGAAGACGTGAGGGACGTTAAAAGAAGGGAAGGAAGGATGAGAAAGAAGTGACCGTTGGGACCTGTTGGGGGAAAGAGGGAGGCGGGCCAAGTCCCGAGATGACAGCAGATCAAAAGGCGTTGGACCCAATCAACGTCAGAACACCACACTGGCGGGCAGGAGCGACGGGCAACAAGTGGCAGTCTCACGTTGTGTACTGTATCTTACTTGTATCTCACGTATCACACAAGGAGGGAAGGAACGTCTGCGACAATTGGACGGGCTAGAAAAGGGGGCCCGCAGGAGAAGAGAGAAGGAGTGAGGGAGGCTGGCTTGTCTCTGGGTTCTGGCTGCTGGGTTGTTGGTCCGAAGTGGGCGCGGGCCAGGCAAGTATTGGCAGTCGAGAGCAGTGGGTGAAGTGCGTGACCCCTGGAGCTGACCGTCCGTCTGCAACAAACAAGTGCAAATGGCGGCTGCGTGCTCTGACGCCAGAGCGTCGCATTTCGCTATTCTTGGCCAAACGACATCTCGAGTTACCTAAGATGCACGCTACGGTGGTAGTGCGTCTCACACGCGGACTGGACTGGATTGAATGCAGCCGCAGAGGGAAAGAGCTTCGAGGACAAGAGGAAAAACGAGACAGAAAGAAGGAAAGAGCGTGTGTCTGACTGTCTCCCACCCCCTTCAGTCCTTCCCCGTCTCGCTCATCCTCGCCCTTTGGCCTTTGGTGAACAGATCCCTTCCTACACTTCCGACAGTTCACCCGACTTGGCAGGCGCAAACCACACAGGAGAAGCGGTGGACATTCGCTGATTCGGAAATGCCATTTTGCAACCATTTGGGCCCAGATATGCCGTTGTGCCTTTGGCCGCTTCCAGTTGCTCACTTCGCGGCGTCCGTCTCCGGTCCTTCGTATATACGCTGCTATATTTTGGTAAGCAATATTCCGTCCTTGAGACGCTCAATCTCACGTATTATCCCTCATCTTACGGCCTCGTCTGATCTTCGACTCGTCGCTCTGAATCTCGCGGAAAACCCGGTGATTCTTCGACCTCTTTTGGGGGTATTTTCTCGTAATACGATGCCAAAGCTGAATAGACGGTCCTTTCCGATCTGATTGCAATTCGTTCCTGCTTGTTTGTCGACGTACTCGACGTGTTCTGGCCGGGGGCAAAGGACCGATGGCCGTCACTATCAAATGGTGTAAATGCTTGCAAATGGCGACATCATCGCAAATTCGGGGGCAAAACTGCCACAGCTATGCCGGAAAAGCGCGCCACAGGTCCTCCAGCTGCCCACCAGATGTCAGGCTATCAGTGGACAGCAGCGAGATATAGCGTTATCGGGCAAAGGTCCAGCGGCAACAAAAGGCGCTGGTAGCGAATTACAGCGACTTAGCGTCCCACTAAATTGTCAATCTAGCACACGAAGTGAGCAACTGCAAACTGTCAATCCCGTCAGACCCCTGTGCGCTACCCACTGTTCGCTCCTTCTGCACCGCGCAGCCTCCTACACCTGGTCCGCGCCTGCCGTATTCTACGACGTCACCCAACTTCCGTGAATAGATTTGATGCAGGCTGACGACCAGCTGGACCTTGACGAGTGTCCGAGAGAGTTGTCAGACTTTCTGAGACTTTCTAGTAAACTTTCTTTTTCGATCAGATTTGACAACAGAAACATACCGTGCAAACAATAGTGAAAAGTGCAGACCAGCGCCTACCGCCTGCCCCCGCACCACCAACAACGCCACAGGGCGGGCACCAGGTCACGTTTCCTTTCGTTGGGGAAAAACTAAAACAACAAAGCAGCATGGTCTACGACATACGCGAGCAGAAAGGGCAGGCGACCAAGTGAGCAAAGTGAGGAGAAGGGCAAAAAGGGTTAAAAGGCAAGGAGGAGAAAGCGATCTACATGCAGTGAGGCGGACAACCAAGATTTGGGAGGGAAACGAAACAAGACGCACTAGTCTCGGTTGCATTGTTTTGTCGTCGATATATCGACGACGTCTTTGAAGTAGCGAGGGTAGGCTTTGCGGCTATCAAAGGCTGGAAAGGGTATACCGATGTTGCCGACTTAAAGGGGAGGGTTGTCCATAGCGTATGTCGTCCAAGGTTGTCAACATAAGTGGTCACGTGATTTTATATTGAGATCATCTCAAGACTCTAACTTGGGTTGACATCACCGTTTAGCATCGACATTAATCACTGCAAGGCTTGGCTTTTTGGTTTTAAAATTTGTTTCTTATTCGTATCTTCCTAATATTGTCTCTCGAAATCATGACACCAGGGTTGTGGTCCAGCTGCCTTCCTGCCGCCAAAGAGCATCGCGGACCTGCCCAACTCAAGCTGGGCATGCCACATGTTGCTCTCATAGCAACGGGCTGGCAAAGCATGTTCCAGCCGGCCCAGATGTCATATCCCTGTAAACTAAAAAAGAATAGATGTATCAAAAAAGAAATCCACCTAGCGCCGCTATCTGCTTGCGCAAGGGTGTTCATGTGCCGCCCAGGCATTTTAATGACCAACAAGGAAATTTAACGAGAAAAGCAAACATAAATACAGAACCTCAAACTCCTTCTACCACTTTATGCGGAGAAAGCGTCGGGGAACTGCTTGATGTTCGCAGCCAGGTTGCCCTTGTTGCTCAGGAACTGGACGTAGGCACCATCCACCCGGACACGGCCAGCGGCCTTCTTCTCCTGGTACTCCTCGCGGCGGAGGGGGGTGAAGCCCCAGTTCTTGGAGATGATGATCTTCTGGCGACCAGGGAACTTGTACTGGGAGCGACGGAGAGCCTCAAGAGCGACGGCGCGGTCTGTCGATGGTTAGTATTGGAGCGACAAGAAAACGAATATATCGCCGAGAGCACGGGAAGGAACATACTGGAGTCGCGAGTGCGGACAGACAGGATGATCTGGCCAATGTTGACACGGGCGACAGTGCCGTTGGGCTTGCCCCAGGCACCACGCATACCGGTCTGCAGACGATCGGCACCAGCGCACGACAACATCTTGTTGATGCGGACGACGTGGTAAGGGTGGGCGCGGACGCGCAGGTGGAAACCCTCCTTGCCGGCGGTCTTGACGAGGTACTTGTTGGCGCAAATACGGGCGGCCTCGAGGGCCTCAGAGCTCAGCTGCTCATACTCGTTGGAGACGAGGTGGATGCAGAGGGGGAAGTCGTCGACGGTGGCGCGCTTGCGGCCCAGATCGAAGATGCGAATCTTGGGGTCGGGGACACCACGGTTGAAGCGCGACTTGGGGTACGGCTGGATGAGGAAATAAGTTAGTATCCTGTTTGTGTGGTGGGATGCGATATGACGAAATCTTTGCGTCTTCTGGATCTCTTTTTCTGGTGTCCTTCCAAATCTTCGAATCACCGATCCCGGGCCAGAAAGTCAAGACGAGGCTGAAACAGCAAAAGATTCGCTTATTTGAGAGGAGGACCAAAACGATGATGCATCGTGCAAGAGTCGCTCGGCAGTCTCTCTATCGTCGTCGCTTCCTGTCGTGGGATCGATGGTCGAAGATTTCCTGCTCTTTCTCGTTTATTTTTCTCGTCCATTTCCTCCGCTCATTCTTCCAAAAATGAACGCACCTTGTTCTTGCAGTAACGGTAGCAACGGGCGGGACGGCGAGCCATTGTGACGGATTTTCGGGGGGTATCGTGTTATGTGTTGAGGTGATGGGTTGTCGTTGGGTGGTTGTCGATCGAGAAGTCGAAAGAGTGTTTTTATGAAGAATCCAAGAAAAAGGCGGCGGGCGACGAAATTTCCCTTTGGGGTGGCTCAAGGTTCGCCTCTCTAGCTGATTTCAAAGCAAATTGGGCTCAACCACAGAAGGTTCCCCCATTTTCCCGTCTTTTGTCAGTAAGTCCGGCGAGTGACTCCCCTGTGTGGTAAGGGGGGGCGAATATAAGTGGGTCCTTAGGTCTTTCTTGCCCTTGAGTGACTCTTCCAACTGGGCTATGTTCCGGAAAAACACGTGCCCCACCTTTCTTATCTAATAATTTTTTTCTGACAATTTTTTCCGTGCTTGCCCTTTTTTTTTTGCGCTAGGCGATCTATGTGGGAGAAACCTCCTAGACATCTCGACGGAAAGATTTCTCTTCTCTTTCTTCCTTCTTTCGACATCCACGACACTTACCGACAACAATCCATACTTTTCGTCGACAACCGTTGCAATGGCCCCCAAGAAGAGCAAGAAGGACGCCAACTCCATCAACTCGCGCCTGGCGCTTGTGATGAAGTCCGGCAAGGTCACCATGGGCTACAAGTCCACCCTCAAGTCGCTCCGCAGCGTACGTTTTTGATCTATCCCGCAATGCATTTGATGATGCACTTCGAGCTCGAACTTGACACTGGCAAACAGACTGCTAACTCACTCTGCAGGGCAAGGCCAAGCTGGTCCTGATCTCCTCCAACACCAGCCCCCTCCGCAAATCTGAGCTCGAGTACTACTCCATGCTGAGCAAGACCAACGTCCACCACTTCTCGGGCAACAACGTGCGTATACCCTCCTCCTCGATTCCGTTCCTCTGATATCGTCGCCTTTGGTGTCGCCCCTTCTCCAGTAAACGGGCCCAGACAGAATCCGGTCACGGTTCTGCCTTTTTTTCCAACAAAAAGGAGCTGAATTGCGTTTTGTTACCCCGTCTCGCCTCTTACGTGGCCGGTGGTCTGGGCTTGCCCTGCGAAGAAGTTGCACTACTGTGACTTTGGAGGGTTTCCTTTCGTATAACTAACCTGTATTCTTTTCCCCCTCGTACAGATCGAGCTCGGCACTGCTTGCGGTAAGATGTTCCGCTGCTCCACCATGGCCGTCCTGGACCCCGGTGACTCGGACATCCTGGCCGACCAGCAGGCTTAAGCGAAGCAATTCGCACAAACAAAAAATCAGTCAAAACTCGCCATGGGACTCGCGGTATTCAGCGATGAGGATGGTTTTATGAATGAACAATAAAAATTCAAAAATTCAAAACTTGCCATGTTCCTTGACGGAGTGGTTGTCTTTTTTGGGGGCATCAAAACGGCGTTCAGGAAAAGAAAGTCCATGATTGTTATGTGTCAGGACAGTGATCTATTATACCAAAAAAAATAGCATAAGAACAAACTACTGTCCCCAATGTTGATTCTGCATGATGCTGTGATATTGGAAAGGAGCTCTTGTATGTGTCTGCTTTGCTGCATATAATGGTATGCTTGTAAGCGGACTCGACAATTCGTTTTAAAACACGTGCAAGTCATACAGCACGTTTCGTTCATCTCAACACTCAACAACAGTGACCACGAACATAAAACTCATGCACAGTAGAAACGCATTTCACTCCATTCACTGTGGTCGAGGATTGGCATCTGCCTGGCCTCTATCAAACGCTTCATATGACTGCTGGGATGCGCCAGCGATCAGCGCCCATCCGCATGAATATTCTAATTGTCGTCGCAATCTCCCGCTCTCTGCCCCATTTTGGGTTGGCCGCCGCCTCTTGTTCTTTCGCGTTTCTAGACGTTTCATTGGCACAGGGGTCAGGTTCTGGGCTGGACGAGGGTGAGGGTCCCAGTTGCGTGTTCCGATCCCCCTCACACATCGGGCGCGGAGGATTGTAGACGTGCTTCCGCTTCAACGACGCGACCATTGCAGCATGGGCCATGGAGAGGCACGTTCCGTTTTAGGAAGCTGGGCGCAGGGCCACCGAGGTGATCAAAACAGAACATGGACCGACCGTTGCAGAAACGGGCTGAGTATTGACAGAAGCTAATGCTCTCTTTTGTCCTATTTGGCTGCATGATACATGAACTCATCAATGAGAGCAATGGCCCGTCAACAAGTGGTTGATATTGAATGCAGATGCAAGGGCAAAGTAGCGCGTTCATCAATATCTGCCCAGCCACTTGGAGTTGTTCTGTATCAAAGACAAAAGCACCAAATTTACACATCCTAACACAGAGGCAACACTATCGACGCATGACGGCCCTAGGATCGTTAAATGAGGTCACTGGCCGTTTCTGCATGGTGTCCCGTCGCACCTGCCGGACGCCCAGCAACCAGCGCATTCCTTAAAGCCTCTTCAGCCTCTCACTGACCGTTTCTGACTGTCTGGCGTTCTGATGTGATCCTGCAGTCCCGTCGCCGTCCAAGAGTCTAAAATTATCTCCTGTCGTGATCGTGTGCCAGACAGAAGTGCGTCAATGTCTTTTGTCAAAAGTGAAAAGAACAACAAACCACACGCTATGTTTCTCAAATAAGTAGCAATGCGGTTTCCAGAGCGACTCCACACTGCAACTTCTCCGCCGTCCGCCCAGTTGCTCTTTCCCCCATTTCTGTTCATTTTCCTTCCAGAACTAGCGTTGTAATTACGCAAAGTTTGTCGTGACTGCTCCGCCTGGCGAATTGCACATGGTTTGGTCGTGTTGTGTACAAGTTGGATGTACTCTCGTACCTTCCCTTCGCCGCATGGGCTATCCCGTTCCCTCCTTCCTCCCAAGGAGCGCAATTATTAACGCCTGCTCTCCCGAAACGCTACCGCCAGGGGTTGGGTTGCTCTTGCCGTGCCACTTGTAGTCTTGTCGACCACTTGAGCCACTAGAACCACTAGCAATACCGTGCCTGGTCTGGCCTAGGCCCAGCAAACGACGGTCTTGCCCATTTCCCCTGTTGCTCGAACTTGGCTCCTTCCTGCTCCTTCTTTCGCGAAACACGACACGCGCAGTTTCCTATTTCCAATTTCTCAGCATCGTCAACTTCCTTCTCTTTGTCCTCAAGAGTTTTGTTGCTGACCTGCTACATATCCGAACGATTCTGCCTTTCCTGCGTCACCCCTCCCTCCCACCTTACAGCGCCAGCGCTCGACCCCCTATTCGACGAACGCCCGCATTTCCCTCTTGTTTACTCCACATTCGTCCTCTCAACTTGGCGTCTGAGCTGCCTCAACGCCGCTGAAGAATCGACGCAGCAACCAAAGAGCGGTCAACACGAAGACAAGACAATCGAACGGCGAAGCCAAACGGCAGAGGAGAAAAGCAAACAACGAATCACAAACATACGCGAGTACCGTAACACATCATACACCATGTCAACACCCACTGCGAAACGGCCACCGGCGGGGAGCCGTGACTCGCCCAATGCGTCGCCCTCGAGACAACCGCGCGCTTCAACGCCCAGCAGCGGCGACCGCACCGGCACCGGCACGGCGACTCCTACCAGCGGCGTGGGCCGTACACGCTCAGTGCGGTCGAGCACGCTGGTGTCGGCCCGGGCGGCGGCAGCACAGCGGCGCGAGTCGCTTCTGAGCAACTCGACAAGTGCGCCGTCGCCAGCAGCCAATGCAGCGTCCAACACAGAGGCCGAGGAGGCTGCACGGGCCGAGACCCTAGCCCTGCTCGACGATCTTAAGGAGCGGCTGAGCAAGGCGGAGACGGCGAGCGAGCAGTACCAGAGACAAAACGATGTGCTGCAAGCACGGCTAGATGAGGCGGTCAAGGAGCACTCGAAGCTGGAGGAGCGGGCACACGAGTATGACGAGCAGACAGAGACCCTCAAGAACGAGAAGCGCGAGATGGCGCGTCAGATGCAACAGATGGAAACGATCTACGAGGCGGAGCGCAGCTCCATGACCCGCGAGAAGGAGGACATGGGCAACCGCGAGGAAGAGATGCAGCGTGTTATCCAGCGCCTCAAGGACAGTCTAGCGCAGCGGAACGCCGACGACGAAGGTCGGCCTTCGAGAATATGTAAGTACAAGGATGCACTGCTCTCTATTTTTTTTCACGCAGACTAACACCCCTCAGCCAACAACAACTCGCCCGGAGTCGACAATGGCAGCTTTGCCCCGCCCTCGTCCCTCCACCGCAGTGACTCCCGCAACAACTCAAAGCTGCTGCTCCAGAAAGACAAGCTCATCGAGTCACTACGCCTGGAGCTAGCTGAGGCCCAGATCAAGCTCGTTGAGTCCGAGAACCAGGGCGGTGGCCGCCTGCACGAGGTCGAGCGCCAGCTCATGGAGGCCCGCATGGCCAACGCCCGTCTTATGGAGGACAACGAGAGCTACCAGCTGCTTCTGCAGGAGAAGACGCTCAAGGGTGACTTTGGCACGGCAGACTTTGGTTTCGGCGGCGGTCTTGGTCTGATTAACAACACGGGCGGCACGCACAGCCGGCCACGCTCGTCAAACGAGGACGCCCTGAACGCTCTCGAGGGCCGTGCGGCTGGTGGATCCAGCCTGGCCGATGAGCTCAACGGCGCAGATGTTAGCGACAGCGATGAGGCTGGCACTGCAAGCGGTGCCGCTGCTACAGGCGCAGACGGCGTGCCTGTCGAGGGTAACCGCCGCCTGGAGGCGGAGCTCAAGTCGCTCCAGGACCAGAACAAGGCGTTAACGCTGTACATTAACAAGATCATCGAGCGCCTGCTGGAGCACCAGGACTACCAGTACATCCTCGACAAGTCCACCGACGGCAAGCAGCCACCACCGCCCGCGGGTGCTTCTCCTGTGATCGCAAACACCGACAAGGAACTGCCCCCGCCTCCACCCGAGAAGCCGCAGCAGACTACATCGCAGCCCAGTGCCATCCAGTCCTTCCTCCAGCGCACCAAGTCGATTACGGTTCGCTCATCAGAGCCGGCTGCTGCTGCTGCAGCTGCTCCCGGCAAGCGTCCCCGCCCTGTATCTTACATGCCTGAGGCTGTCATGAGCAACCCCGACACGGCACCCTCGATCCCCATTACCTTGAACCGTACCACTAGCATGCGCCGTCCTATGCGCCCTATGAGCGAGCAATTCACGGGTGCAGGTGGCAGCGGCACATCAGCTGCCTCTGTGGTCAACGCCATGTACAAAGGCGGCGGTGTCGACGGTCCTCTGTCGCCTGGCCTGCGTAGCTCACAGTTCTTTGGCAGCGGTACCTACACCGTCTCTAGCGGCGGCTCAGGATCGGGCAGCGGTGCTCGCTCACCCGGCATTGGCGGCCCCAGCGGTAACGGCGCCAGCGGCAACTTCCCGGGCATGCGCAGCGAGACGTCGAGCGTCTCCGGTGACTCTGCCTCTGGTGAGCGTGCCAGTGGTGGCACCGGCAGCGACACGTCGCCTCCCCAGTCGTCATCCAACAACCAGAACAGCCCGCCGCGCCCTGTCCACGAGAAGACGGCCTTTACGGGCTCCAAGCCGCGCCCCCTGCGTCTGGTCCAGGAGAACACAGACAGCGTCACGCCGACAGCCAACAAGCGGGCGAGCTGGATGGGCTGGTGGGGCAAGAAGGACGACGGGTCTGCAGCCGGAGCAGCAGGCGGCGCTGGTGGCACTACACCTACGCTCACCGGCATGCCCACCTCGGCCGAACCGATTCAGGAGTAGAGCGCTCTCTATCTTTCACTTCTTCCCATATAGCGGCAGTCTTGTCAAGTTGATATAACGTGGCTTGCTTGCTTGTTTTTGGTCCTTCTATTTTACTTATTCCCCCCTTTTCACAACTGGTTGGAAACCCTTTTTTTTTCTTCACTGTAGAGAGTATTATGATATACTTTCAGCCCATTTTATTTCGCGGGAGGCTCTTCTAGGGGTCTTTCTAGCCGTCTTTGTAATTATCAGTTATTTTTGGCTTCTCCCTTTTTTTGGTTTTTGTTTACGGGGCCTGAGGAAGAAGGGTTGGCGGTATTCTCGGGGGATTCATTTTACTTTTGGGCTTTGTATATGACGAACGAAACAAATATAAACATAAATAAGACACGTTGGAAGATATTTGATGCTGACTGACGTGGCTATATAAGAATGTCAACAGAACGTGGACAGATACACCTAGTATACACAAAAATTCACTCAACATTACGAGGCCACATCAGTCGAAGACAGAATGAGTATCTATTCAAATCAAAGAAAAATAAAAGCAATCGCTTTGTTCTCTCCAAGCCACGAGCAAAATATCCGCTTGCCAAAGCAAAGGAAGAGCAATAAAAGCAGCAGGCAAATGATGGCAGAACAACATCTGCAATACAAAACAAAAACTGACAAAAAGATCAAAGATCAGGGCGAACTCAAATTAAGGCAAGCCTTAAAGTGAATATTCCTTCCATTTTTGTTTGTCGTTACTAGTCGTAGTTTTGTTGTCTCCAAAGTCCCTTCACGCGGCCCCGGCCTGTAAAACGAGACTGTTTGAAGGAGGGGAGAGACACCCATTCCAAGCAGACTGTTTTGTGTCGTAGCCGACACGAGCAAGACAGTGAGTAGTGTGTCTTGTTTGTGTCTGCCGTCCAAGCCGGTTCGTTTTGCGGGAGGGCACTGCACTTTTTGTCGTCCTTCCCCAATTGTGAATTTGTTTTGGTAGGGCCGGTGTCGACGACCTTGTCCCGATTGATGTTGTTGTTGTCGTTCGAGAGGTTGGTCGTGATGGCCGCTGGTTGACGAAGTGATCAAAATTTTTCCTTTTTTATCCCTAGACTGCAAAAGGTTCGCAGCCTCTACGTTCTTTTGTACTGGTTTACGACTCTTGTCTTCCGTTTCTTCCTGGGAGGGGAGAAAGGGATTAGATGTCGTCGATGGCGATATCGCCAGCGTTGCCGCCCTCGTCACTGCTCTCGTCGCGCTCCTCGTCGAACTCGAAGCCAACGTCGCCCTCACCGCCGTCGCCGTAGGTGTCGGTCTCGTTGATCTTGGCGTGCTCGGGCAGCTCGCCTGTAGGAGGGGAAGAAGGCATGTTAGTACAAGTGCATAAAGATATACGTATGTATGTATGTGTATGCATTTATGCATGCATGGGTATGTGTTGATGTGGAGTGATAAGCACACGACCCAAACGGGACAGCTCCGTGCCCCGCATCAACAACAACAAACAAGCAGCAACAACATCACAGGTTCGACGTACCGTATGCCTTGAGGTTCCGGGCCTCCTCAGAAGAGTACTTGAGAATGACGTCGCCCTTGCCGTCCTGGAACTCACGAAGAGAAAGGAGAATCACGTCGCCGGTGTTGATCCTGCACGGGCACAGTTAGAAAACGCGTCTTTGCTTCCCCGCTTTTGACTCCGGGCCGGAGCCAAGCAGTATCGTAGACAACTCGGAATCGGCAGACAAATAACTTACCAAACCTTCTTGCGAAGCTTGCCACGGATCGACGCCAGGCGCATGGTGCCGCTGTCATCGAAGGCGCGGGCCTCGAGACGACCGTTACCAAGCATCTTGATGACCTGGGCATACTCTGTTGGCGGGGTCAGCAACCGTTCTTTTGCCCGTTGATAACAAAGCAGGCGCCCCTTCTCGACATCTACCAGTCTTCTCGTGTCTCTCGGAGTCGTCACATACCTTGGCCCTCCTCCTTGAAGATAAGTTCGCGCTTGTCCTTGTCGCTCTCGTTCTTTCCTCTCCGCCGGTTTTTACCACCCTAAAACGTGATTAGCTGCAAGTTCGACTCTGGCTGGATGTGATCAAATAGAGACAGGGAAAACACACCTTTCCCTTGTTCTTCGGCATGTTGACTGTCTGGTAATCAACTGTGTCTGTGTGTGTGGTCTTGTTTGGTTGGTGATTTCGATTCTTCGAAAGTGGAGGGAAGTAGAAAGAGACGATGTCCCTAAGAAAAGCACTTAAGTAGTGGCGTTTGCTGGTTTTGGCACGGAAGGCACTGTCTGGCCGGTGTTAAAAAAATAAATAAGGCAGGAGCAAAAATGGGAAAGATCTGGGTGGCGATTGGCTGCGGCCGCGATGACACACAGTCCACAAATAGAGGGGTTGTGTTTAAATCTGCCCAGTCTCGACCAGTGTGCCTGCTGTTTTCGTCACTTGCTTCTCTTGTTCTGGCCCTGTCGCTCCTTCTGAACAAAGAGCGACAATGCGCCGCAATGGGCTCCTTGGCTGCCTAGGGCGCAAAATGCAAAATGCAAATGAGGCCCCTCCCCTCCCTCCTTCCTAATTCTGAGACAAGAGTCATTCCTGCCCTGTGTTAACGCAGTCAACGCAAGGCTCTCTTTCCTTCTTTTTTAACTTTATTACTCACTATAACTGGCTGTGTTGGCTGTGTTGATTCACAGCCTCTGACGACAGTCCAGGCCTCAAATTCCTACCCCGCCATAGGCCGCCTGCTCGAGAGGCAGAGGTCCATGGCAACAGGATGCAGTGTCAACCGCGACGTGAGCGCCGTGAATGGCTGCTTGAAACGCAGGAAGCGGGGGCGCAGTGCTCTGGGCGCCTGCAGGCGGCTAGTGAGGGTTAAGGCCTGCAAATGACCGCTGTATTTTCGTGCATTTAGGGCACTCGAAAAATATCACGTGTTGCTGACAAATATGTTATCACGTGTTTGCTAGTGGCCATTGATGACCAGCCTGATTCACTCTTACACTGTGTACAAGCTTCATCGAGACTGACAGCCAGGCAGCGCTTTATATTTGTTGATTTGTTGACTTTGCCCCTATCTTGCCCCCATTTTGAAGAACATGCTCGCCTCTTTAAAGAGTGAGCAGTTCCGGCGCTTATTTATGCACCATCTCCTAGTTGCAGACTTGACAACTGTCTCGCCATATGATTTTTTGTTGCTGGGCTGCGAGGCGGGCGCAAAGCTGCCCAAGCCAATACAGTCAACGCGGATGCTCTTGCAGGCACGGAGAGTATCACGAAACAGGCGATCGAGCCTTGGGATGCCGTATTATGTATTAGCTGTACATGCAAGTACGAAGAGCGCGGAAACCGACCAAGCAATTGTCGTCTTTCTAGGAAACGCGAAAACCTTGCTGAAGGCTTTGTACACATATCCTCCAACTCCCGTTCGGCTGACCTTGCCTTGTTTAACGCCGTATGGGGTCCGCTTAGCTAGCAATAGCGAAGTGCAGTTCGCCGACGCAGACGCGAAGACGGGTAAAGACAGGACTGAAAGGTGGTGGCCACTACAGTGTCTTCGAGGCTGCGAAAACCAGTCCTTTTATTTCAGTCCTTTTATTTCTTAGGGCGAGGCTCGCTCATCGCCAAGAGCCTTGGTTTTGACATTGTTTACTTGGGATTACGAACGCCGAGCACATGAACTTAGCCAGAAAGACCCATGCATTCATTGCTGTACATGACTGCAACACAATTTCAGAACAAGAACACCCACAAAGGAGAGAACAGATGACCTGAGACTTATCCCAGTACAAAGTATGTAGTCTCCAGAAAAGAGAGGGAGAGACCGGTGTCCATACACAGTAGGCAGAACGTGTGATTTTGAGAGCGCCTGGGAAATGAAAAGAGAAACAATTTCTGTTGCTCGATGACGCGTTGGTCGTAGTGTGCCACGTCGCCGCCTGTGAGAGGCTGAAGCCCAGCCGTGTCTGCAGTTGTGGGTTCTTGTGAACCCTCCGCCATCCATCGTCGGGCACGAGTCTTGTCTTCTTTTCCCTCTCTTTTTAAGTGGCTTTCCCCTCTTCTTATTGGCGATGGCGGTGTCTCGTGATGGGCCGACCGCCTCCTTTTTGGGGGTTTGGTTTTCACTGCTGCCTCGATGAGGTGTTTCATTTAATTATGAGGTCAAAATATCCCTCTACCAGTTTGCCTCCTCTTGTTGTAGTCGGTAAATCGCGGACCCATACGTTCGTTGTGATATGTATGTACAAGTACTCTATTCTCGTACAGTGACCCAGTGTGGCTTTTAGAGACCGATCTGTCTAGGTGGATAGGGGCGCTTGAAGCGGCCGGCTAAATTACTCAGTGATAGGTACGTGTAGAGATCACGTAGTGGATGATAGCGATGTTATTTAAAAGACTGCAGATGAAACGATAAAAAAGGAGAGTATATGGAATTGTAGGGGAAATGTAAGGTATCTACGTATTATACGGTAAGATTTTATAAGGATTTATTTAAGTTAATAAGATTTATGTTTTCATTTATTTAAACACGTAGTAAATAATAACGATACTATTTAAAAGACTATAAATAAAACGATAACAGAGTAATTAATTATCTAAGGAGAGTATACGGAATCTCAGGGGAAAATGTGAGGCATTTACTATGGTAAGATTCCGTAAAGATATACTTATGTCAACAGGATCCACCCCAGTGCCATATCATGAACTCTGCCCTATTCGGGGAGTATGTTGCTGGATTGGGCGGTTGTATCCGACATGTTATGGGAGAGCCCTGGCCTGTCGCCTCTGTTTTGAGGCACAAACAGTCCACAGACGGTTCCTTCTCGTACGAATCTGGATCAACAACGGATTGCAGACAACTGACAACGCACAAGAAAAGACGCACCTGCATTGCAGACTGCCACTCGTCCGTCGCTCCGTTTCCAAGCAGGCACAGTATGGAGTACACATACGGAGTAAGAAACAAAATTCTCATAACCGTGCCTGGAAGCTGGCTGTAGCCGTCGCTTCCCGTCACTTCCTCCCGTCCATCTCAATCAGCACACCACAGGTAAGATGCTGATGGTCAGCAGCGGCAGCCGGCACTTTTGCCTGATTGGCACACTTTTTTACGACGCATCTTACGAGTTAGATACTCGACCGAGGACAAGGGAGGTAAGCAAGAGTCGAGGCAAAAGGCAAGTTGGCAAGCAAGATAAAATTCACACATATTCACCCTGCATCACACGTCGCACACACAGATGAGATAGCCCCGTGCAAGTGCAGCGAAGCCCACTTTCTCAACAAAAAGTGATGAGAGAAATGAGAGAGATGGCCCTCGAGGTAATTTTACCCTTTTCACCTTTTCCTCGTTCGGCAACACCCTCCCTCTCATAGGTGGTCAAAGTAAACCGCCAGCAGTGAAGCGGTGAGTACTTGTACTATTCTCCGTCGGCTGGTACCGGCAATGGGGGTGAGCTGGGGGGACAGGCCGAGACAAGGGAAAGGGAAATGGCAAGGTGAAAGTGGAGTCTGCAAACGTGGAGAGAGTCTGAGAAAGGGTGAACACGTCTGGAAGACCACACAACTGGAAAAACTGCAGAGGAAGAGAAACGCAAAATTGTCCCCAAAAGGCAAAAAGTAACAAAACATGGAGGAAAAGAGGCGCTGGTGTGCGCGGGACTAGGGGACAGGAAGAAAGAAAAAGTGCAAGGATAGCCAAAAAGAAAAGAAGAAGAAGTGGCAGGGGTGGCGAGCGAGGCAAAATGGGGGAAAGGACAGAAAAGGTCACCCGGTCATTGTCACGAGAAAATCAAAAGACGCCAGCAAAAGAAACTAAATAGAAAATGGGAATACCGAGGAGGCAGACGACAATACTTCGTACAAGCACACTTCTCAAAACAGGTGCGACGCCGACCAGGCGGGCAACGGGCAACGGCCTGGAAGCAGCTGGAAGCAGAAAAGAACAGGAAATCCTCTTCGGCAAGGGGAACAAGCAGGGCGACGAAGAAAGGGAAAGTCGGAAGGACGTTGTGACGAGAAAAATAAATTAAAGAAAAAAAATGGGAAAACATGCGGTCAAGCCCGTCGGTACAATGGCTCTTACAAATAGGTACCGCCAAGTGCCACATGACGCCCGCAAAAATAAAAGTACCGCACCTCTCTGCCGGTGTTGCGGGCAGGAACCAGCCCTGTACTAAGATTGGCGGATTCCGGGGGGCTGTTTCTGGAAGGCGGGTGTGTGCCAATACAAAGTACGTGGACTCGGTGGACTGCCTGCGACGTCGAAGAGTGGAGTGAGGCAGGCGAGAAGGCAAAGAGAAAAGAGAGAAAATTAAGAGAAAAAAAGGCACAAAAGATAGACAGGGCAGCGTTTCGAGACGGAATAATGCCAGGAAAGAGCGTCCACCGGCAGAGTCCGTTACGGGACGGGCGGCGCAATTGTTTGGCCCATTTGCGCACTCAACCTGACGCACGCTTTTCAGGAAGGAACAGGGGAGGACCCAGTGCAAAAAGAGTGAAAAGAGTACAAAAAGCCAGGGCAGGCGCGAGTCGATGACGGCATTCCCCCCAGGCCGTTGCGCTGACCGTGCATGTGCATAGATTATTTCCCTCTGTCTCTGCGCCTGCCGTCTCTGTTTCTTTCGTTTTTGCTCTGAAATGCGCGCTCTCCTTTCCCTTCGCCGTTTAGTGCCGCTGGGACGGGAAGGCACTCCGGGCTGTTTTACACAGGTGTGGGAAGGAAAGTGTGGGAGTTCTGGCTCGGTTGGTTTGTTTTGTTTCGTGCCATGGCAGGCGTGGCAGCGTGGTTCCTTCCATCGTCGCTCGGGGAAGGGGCACCTGCAGGCCTAGCGCAGGGAAGGCGTAAACGGATGGTTCGCTCCGTTTTTTTTCGATTGCATTTGAACTCGGTAGTGGTGACGTGACGACTTTTGCTCTTTTGCTGGAACATTCGCCAGCGGGTCTCACAGTGGACGCTTTGGAATATTGCTGCCTTTTCCCAGCGGCCTCCTCGCCCTCTCTTTCCTTGACTTTATTCCTTGCAAATCGTTGCCTCATTTTCTTGTTTATTCGCTCTGCGCGGAGCTTTTGAAGCGAGCCGTTTTCAAAGAGAGAGAGAGAGAGAGCGACAAATAACAAAAGCAGAGCAACACGATAGCTCCTGCCTCCGCCCGTTGCCGTCTTGCCTTCCCCCCTCCCTTATGCCTCGAGTTTGTTGGCTCACAACAAAGAGAGAAAGGCAGGAACGAAATCTTTCCTGTTAGCTGTCAACCGTCACACTGTGTACACTAAGCTATATTACTGTGCGTAACACAGGCCCAGACGCCCATGATCGCCCCAAAACCCAAGGCGTCCACCGTTCGAAAATAGCGCCCCCTCTCACTCCCTCGCTCCTTCCACACACCAGCACACACACCTGCACACACGCCCCGTCTTTCCAAAAATTAAGGTCCCGTCTGGACCAGGCCCACTTATTACGCAGCGCAGAAGCACGATACTGTGCAAGAGCGAGACAGCGAGGCACAGCGCTAGTGTACGCCGAACAAGTACTGCACTCCTTCCGTTTCCTCTCAGCCAGCCAAATTCTGTTGCCAACGCAGACGACGTCTCCTTCCTTGTCAACACTGCACACTGCACAAAAGCGTCACATCAACAACGCATACATTTCCCATCGACTTCCCTTTCTCGTCTCCCGCGCCCACTCCTTCTTTTTCGCTTTCTTCTTTCTCACTCATCTTCGTCCCTCCACGCAACACATCCCACGCTGCCCAACTGACGACTACGACCGTCTTCTGCAATCGACGGCTCCTATTATTGACAATCGAGAAGCCTAACCCGTTTTCTGCATACGTCTAAACGTCGAATTGTGACAATTGCAGTCCACACTTTCGCGCCATCTCGACCTCTTATTCGACCTTCTTTTCTTCGTCGACTTCTTTGTGGCCTTTTTTCCTCTTTTCCTGTCCTCTGTCTCCATCTTTCTTGTCTCTCTGGCTGGCCATCTCCCATCGTCGCCCATTGCTGCCCACAGACGACCGTATCCCTGGCGCATTCCGTCTTCTACGTCCACCCCCATCCTCCGTTCATCGTCAAACCATCTGCCGCCTTTTTGGATTGTCCACCCTGCATACTCGACAACAACCACAGACTTGCAGGGCCGACAAAACATTGAAACAGACAATTGATGCCCGTCCAACTGGGACCGCTGACGGATTGAAGAACGACTGCGAAAGAACCTGGCCTCGCCACACACAATTCACCCTCCCATCAACCCTCTCATCAACGCCTCTTCTCTCCCTGGACCTCTCGACCGCCCTACGCGCCCGCCTTTTCTTCTTCTCTTCGTTTCTTGGAACCACAATATGATATCATGATTCAGACTGTGTCACCATCAGAACGTCGGTATTTAAGCTGAGAGACGAGCGCACGCGTCAGCGTATCTGGGATATCTGGGACGTTTGACTCAGGCAACGCCCGCAGCCCTCCATGACAACGGCTTTCCAGCCAAACAAAACACTCAACGTTTCTAGTTCCATCATCCCACAACACCCTGCCGAAGATGGACAGGTCATCCAATACAGTAAATGGCGCGCCTGCCAACCAGGCGCACAGCCCACATCCCACGCTCGCCCGCGAATCATCCGCCGCCTCGATGCGGAGACTCGATCTCGCACAATCCACAAAACAGTCAACACAGGCCTCGCCGGCTGCATCTGCTGCTACCTCTGCCAGCGCATCCCCATTTGCATCACGAGAGCCGTCACCGGCTCGTCCCTCCGCACGTTCGAACAGCACAATGAAAGTAGCGACAGCAGCAGCCTCCTCCGCAACGTCGTCGACACTCGCACAACCTTCTTCGTCGACCTCGTCTTCAACATTACCAAAACAGTCTGCGCAACCGTCTGCTTCGGCAACACCTACGACCCGGTCACGCAGAAACAGTGGGCAAGAAACGAGCCCAACACGTAGCCGCACCAGCAAACCCGCCGCGGCGACGCAAAAGGCCGCTACTCTCGCGTCTTCTACCATCCCGACTCTCCTCCCAACCGCATCCGATGCGTCCACCGCCCGCGCGTCCGGTCCCCAGAAATCTGAACAGCCGCGCGACAACCCGCGGTGGCCCGTCTCGCCGCGCCTGCGCTCGCCCCCGCCTGTCCTCAACCGCCCGAACCTCCCGCCGTCTGCTACGACATCCGATATTCCCTCGATTAACCTGCAGCGCACATCAGCTGCATCGCCATCACTCGACGCTGCACCAGCACCTTCTGACAGCGAGGCCGAGGACCTGTATCTCCAGCCTGGCATGCGGACTCCCGTCCGCGGCGTGAGCGGCAATGTGCCAACGCTCGAAACCGTCCAAGAGGCTAGCCCACTGGCGTCTTCCCACGCCGTCGATGCCGCGATGGAGAAGCTTGAGGTTTCCAGTGCAGCGTCGGATGCTGGTACTACCACAACAATGCCTGAAGTTGCCGAGGTGTCTCCTGTCAGAACGATTCGTGCGCGCCAGCTCGCCTCACAAAACTATGAGAGCGGCAGCGAGAACGGCAGCACAAAGAACAGCCGGCGCACAGCAGCGTCAGGATCTGCACCACCACCTCTTGCGTCCCGTAACTCGAGCACAATCAAGTTGGCCGGCAAGGGCAAGTCGGGTGAGGCTTCGCAACCCACGATGACTGTCGAAACCGAGACGGTCACGTCCATTCCGAACGTTGCCCTTGGCCCAAGTGCCGCGCAAGGCTCAAACGGAAGCCTGCGCACGAAGCCGAGCTCAGAGACTATTCGGCCCAAGAAGGAAAAAAAGAAGACGACGCGGAAACCGACCACTGTTGCACCCGGTACTGGTATGTTACTCCAAGAACTGCTCGTCTGTGAAACTACATATAAGTGAATACATATACTAACAGCCTTATAGCAACCTCAAAGGCGGACATCTTTGAGGCCAAGGTGGCGAGTGCCGTCGACGAGGCCAACACGTCCGACTCGGAAGAGACGTTTGTGTACGACTCGAACCCGGCTGACAGTCGTGACCGCCCCCACCGTTTCCATCACTCACGGACGCCAAGCGCTACTTCCCTGGCGAACAACCAGAATGGTATGCGGTCGATTCATAGCATCCTCGAGAGTGCTGGGCCTAGCACTGCTGTCAAGAAGGGCATGAAGTTTGTCAACACTTTTGGCAGCGGCAGCGGAAATGACACCGGCATAGGTGTCGACGACGAGACGAAGACGGCCACCGTCCGCGGTGTGACGCCCGGCTCTGGCCGTGGCACAGCTCGCCTCCACCACCATGTCGGTGCTAGCGGCAGCCACATTGGTCGTTGGGGCCTCAACGGACCGAAGAATGGCCATCAGTCCATCCTCGACAGCGAATCGCCCTTCCCCGTCAACTCAGCATCCCGACTCAAGGCCGCTGCCAACAGCTCTACGATGCGCCAGGCAGGTGGTACCACAAGCCCGCGGCCGTCCAGCAGTAGTATGCGTGGCAACAGCGCGGCCTTCTCACAGAAGCGGGGCTTTGGTAACGGTACCTTTGGTTACGATATGGACGACACGACGCCTGGCCAGGCCGACGACGAGAGGACGCCCCTGATTTCGTCTTCGATTCGCGGTCCGGGCCGTGGAAACCGCTCACGCCGCCACCACATGTCTCTGCGCTCGCTGGAGCAGCAGTCGTACCATCACCCGGCACCATCTGTTTTGAACCGCTTCGCCAGCTGCTTGGTGCTGACCGTCATGCTCATGCTTGTGATCTCGGGCGCGATTGGCTTCATGTTTGCGACATCCCAGCCGCTCGAGGATATTGAGCTTGTCAAGATTAGCGGCGTGCTTGCCAGCGAGCAGGAGCTCATGTTCGACCTCATGGTGCGCGCACACAACCCGAATGTGGTTGTCGTCACAGTGGACTCGGCCGACATGGAGGTCTTTGCCAAGTCGCCGCACGCCGGAACTGATTCGGAATGGTGGCGCCGCCCGCGTGATGGCACCGACGACTCAACCCAGACGGATGACGTCCACAGCGTCCACAACCGCAACAGTACCGACCTGGACATCCTGGATAACGAACCTCGTGACCAGCCTGATAGTTCTCCAAACTTCTTGCTTGGCAAGTTTACCGAATTCGACAACCCGCTGTCCTTTGAAGGATCCTTCTTCCACCACGGCCTATCTACGTCTCGGAGCGGCGTACGCATCCGGCGTCCTGGTAACGGCACCGACGGTGGCTCGGAGCGTTGGGAGCGGATTCTCGACGACGAGTTCGATCTCATCATCAAAGGTGTTCTACGTTACTCGCTGCCACTGAGCCAGCGCGTGCGCAGTGCCCTGATCGAAGGCCGTGTCACGGTCAAGCCCAACGCAGCAGACGACCCGAAGCACCCTTCGAACGGCACAGCAACTATATCAGAAACCGACTAGGCACGAAAAGCCTTACGCACTTCCTTATTTCAACCAACTTCAGTCACTCCTTTCGGCTCTTATTTACAGCCAGCTTTCACGACTCTCCTTTGTTTACTGTTTCATAAAGATTTTGCTTTTTTTTTACCTCCTTCTTTCCTTTGTACACCTTCTCCGGACTTGATGACCACCTTATACAATACACTCATGGCACATATACCTGCAGATCGATATCACATTTTGGAAGGCGTTTTTTTCTCTGTTTCTCTTCTTTTTTGCTCGTTCGGTTTGTCTTTTACTTGGCGAGGATTTGATTTTTCACTTTGAAGTTGTTTTTAATAAAGACTTGGTATTTTGTACTCTATTGTTCGTCTTGGCCCCCCGTTCTCCTGTCTCCCGTCCTCGCGGATTTGGGTTTGACGGTTACGTCCATTCGCTTGGTCGCACGAGGGAAGGCTGCATAGTCAAGGTAGAAAAAGCGCGGGTATTGAATTTTTCTTTTTTTTGTCCATTTAACTCCTTATTTTCAACGCGTTCATGGTGCAATGTTCCTTTAACAGGACATGTCTTTACTCACATTTTACTTGATTGGGGAATGGTATGGGAAGGACACACATTGATTTTATGTTTCTGTTTATACTTCTTTCTTCACTTGTATCGACTGGTTAGGAAAGGAGGGAAGCATCACTCAAAACGGTACAAAATCTAAACAATACGTCAAACTGAGATACAAAGTCCCCGCAGGGGCAGCCTCAATAATAATACTCGCAAACAATACCAAATGCTATATCATACATAAGCATACGTTACTCATAATGTCGTAGCTGCAAAGATCCCACGTGTGCTCTTCGTCTAAGATGCTTGTACGCCTAGAGTAAATTCAATCATATTCACACATCGCTTGTCTTCGCTTCTTTAAGCTAGTTGTTTAGACTGTATTTGCTACAGTCCTTCGTGTCTCTCTCACGCTTTCATTTAACCTTGATCGACTTCCGTGAGCCGATTATGCATAAGTCCATGATCCATGAGACCATCTGCAGGCTCCAATCAAGTACACCGTAGACAGTGGGGATAATTCGTGGAGGTGCAGGATGGAAAAGAAAGAAAAACGAGGGATCGAGGGACGGAATGCAGAGAAGGAGAAGAATATTGTAAAAAAAAGAAACATGATAAGGAAAGAAATAGTAAAGAAAATAAGGAAAGAAAAAAAGACGCAGGGAATGATACACAATGCCAGGGATGGACGGTTTCAGCCCCAGCCCGCTTTCGCTTTGCTGCATTTCCGACAAGAAGACAAGACGCAGAGCATAACAGTGCTCCGTAGAACAGACGCTGTCGCATCTTTCTTCTCGAACACGAAAGACGAGAGACCCCCACTGAAGAGCCATTTGCGTCTTTCCTTCTTTCCTTGCGTGCGACGTATGAGTACGAAGTACTGTCCTTTTCCAGCGTCAGGCAGGTGCTGCCGGTGTCCGTTGGAACATCTTTCTGGTTTTTCTGGAAGAGGAAACTATGCGCCCAATTGCGTGAAACTCCCTCGTTTTTTGTTCCCTCGTTCCCTCGTTCCTTTCCTCCCTTGGTCTTTCCCTTTTGCTCTCCCTGCAGTTGCGACTGCGTGATAAATTCGATTATTCCATTCAATTCATCTATCAAATTTATTCTCGACATTACTCTGTCAGTCATTCTCTTTTTGATTTATCATTTCTATTTTCGCAACACCACCTCTTCTCCTCTCTTCCTCTTCCTCTTCCTATTCGGAGCACTTGCCTCCTCTTTTTCCATAGTATTATTTGTGCCGTATTATCGCTCCGTATCATCGTCCTTCTTCTCCCCCATACAATGTATTCCGTCTCGTACCCTTCTTTTCTTCCCTCCCATTTTTTAAAACGCGTTCTGCAGCAATCAAGCACAAGCAAGATCAGGCAAAGAAAGAGATGGTAGTATTTTCAGCCAAATAAGGCACAGCGTGGCCAGTCGGTTGGATGTTTCTATTGTGGTCTGCAGCGTTCGGTTAATGGGCCATTTTGTCTGAGAGCGTGTGTCCTGTACAAGTACTCTTTATTTTCTTTGTTTTATTTCTTGAATTTATTATTTGCATTTATTACAGGACGCTCGTTTCTGATTTATTTTCGTTACTTTTTTCGTGCCTTCCCTTCCATCTTATATATACACATGTACTTTGTTGGACTTGCTTTCTCGCTCTCTTTCACACACGCAACGAGACAACTTCTCTATCCCCTCTATTCACTCCCCTTGTCATCTTCCGTTTTGATCGCCTTTCCATCTATCGTTTATTTTACGCATTTATTTCCCATTTATTTTCCACTTCTTGATTGGAATAATTCCTTTTTTTAATTCGTTTTTTTATTTTAAATTATTGCATTTCATTTTTCCGCTAAATCCCACCCACCACCACCACCAGCCGTACCTTTGCACCTTCCCGCTACCTGCTTTCAGGCTACCCTGTCACTTTTTGTCCTGCTGTGTTTCCCCCAGTTCCTTCCTCCTGTCGCTTTCCCTCTCGCGCTCTCCCTCACTCATTCCCGCCGCCCCCTTTCGCTCCTTCCTTTCTTCTCTTTTGCCCATTGTGGCCGTTCTTCTCTTTCCCGTTTTATTCTCTGGATTTTCTATTTCATTTTTCTATTTCCCCCTGTCTCCTTTTTTTCCTGCTCTTTTTCTTCCCTCTTTTTTTGCTCCATCACCCCTCTCTCTTCCTTTTCTCTCTTCTTTTTTACCCTCACCACTCCAACAATTCCTGCCAAAATTGCATCAGTCGAGCGAACCCCAATCGCAAGTCCTGCCATTTTTGCTGCAATTTCTATTCCTGAGAATCAACGGCGGCCGTATTCACAGATTTACTATATTTAACGTCACCCGCGTGTTCGCAACGAACCCGCTGTCCCCCAGTCGACAGTCAGCCAGTCCGGTCCAGCAAATCCCAGCTGCACATCTGCCCCAGCTTCTTGGCTCCACTGAAGCTTCAGAGCACGCAGCAAGGCCCAGCCAAACGTGCTCCGTGCCACGGACGCGACCAGACCTTTTTCCCAGCCTGCCCATTTAAATTACCACGCCCAGAAAAAGGCAAAGGCTCAAAAGCAAGCTCGTCCAATTCGTTTCTCTTTCTACGGGCCCCCAAAACAAGGGCAAACGAAACACGCATCTTTCTTTTCTACTCTCTTTTTTACCTTTTTTAACTTCTTTTTTGCCTCACTCTCCTTTTCTCGCTATCCTTTCTCCAAGCTTCATCTCCAGCTTGTGACCTTATTTGGTTCTCTTTCATCCTATCTTTTTACCCCATCTCTTCTACCACACACATACATTCACAATGCCTCCTAAAGCTGCCGCTCAGGACGACGAAGCGTCCAAGACCCACTCGACGCGACCCGCCCAGGAAGACGCCGCCAAGGTCACCAAGTCCGGCGGCAAGGGCACCGGAAAGCGTGGTCGTCCCAAGATGGACCCGGCTCTGCGCAAAACCCAGGTCTACGTGCCCACCGGCCGTCCCCGCGGCCGCCCGCCCAAGGACCCGTCACAGAAGAAGGCTGCCGCTCCCAAGACGCCCTCCACCCCGGGAGCCGGTCGCGGCCGTGGCCGCCCTGCAGGCTCGGCCAAGAAGACAGCTGCTACCAGCACTGCCGCCGCTGTGGCCAGTGTAGCTGCCGCTGTCTCGGCAGCTAAGACCCCCGGCAAGCGTGGCCGCAAGAGCAAGGCTGCGCTGGAGGCCGAGCGCCTCGAGAAGGAGGCTGCCGATGCCGGTGCCAGCGACGACGACAGCAGCGAGGCCGAGGTCAACGGCGCGGACGAGGACGAGAGCAGTGGTGAGTCATGAACGAATCGCTGCGAGAAACAAAAGCGAAGAAAAAAATAGATGAGGAGACATGGGAGCTGGGAGAAGAGGCATGCAAACACGGCAACGGATGTAGGGTGGAGGGGCCCTCTTCTCTGCTCAACCGACCGGTGCTCCCTTCTTGCTTGCCTCTTTTCCTCCTACTTCCTGTATCTTGATGTCCTTGGCCTATGGTCTGCCATATGTGCTCTCTTGTCTCCTTTTCTCTCCTTCGTCTCTCTCGTCCTTCCTCATGATTCGCCTTCCTCTGTCTTTCTACGCATTGCTTCGTTTTCTTTTTTCTCGTGTGGTGTGAACAAGGCTCTGCATTCTGGCTGATTTCCTTCTTCACACACTGTCCGCTACACGACTTCCGATACTTTTCGATTGTGCCTGCACGAACGGCCAAACACACAGACACACAATTTACAAAAACACAAGGAAGAGAGACGACGAGGCACAAAAAGGAGGCAAGGGAGGCAGTGGCATGAGGGCCAAAGACGGATGTCTGCACTATATCAAAATTGGCCCGGCATGCGCTGACTTGCTCCTTTCTTCTTCTGCTAGTAACGAAAACTCCTGGATCAGGATGGGGCAAGGGACGTAACGTCCTGAATGCCATCCGCCGGATATTTTAGCTGTGCCTCGTCTCTCTCGCCTTCTTCTCTTTTTCGGCCTCGTTCGTGGCATCTCGGTTGCCACTTTCTCTTTTTCATTTCTGTGTACCTTTTCATACTTGTGCTTTTTTTACCTTCGCTTCGTCTCTGATTCCTTGTTTATTTGTATTTGCGGCCTTTTCAACTTTCTTTTTTCAACACGGTGGCACTGGCGTTTATTTGGGATTATGGTTGTTTACTTTCGACGGGCTTTGTCTTTTCATGGGGGGTGGGATGGCTGGATGGGAGGGATTGTGGTTCTCTCAACGCAGCCTGAGTTGTACGGTATGGGATATGGGACAGGGTGTTCGAAATACGATGAGGTCCAAAACATTTCGAGTTCTTGTATATTTCAAGTAAAAAAACGGCGTGATATTACTGTTGATTATTCATGTCTGTAATTGAGTCGTTACTGCTCTCCTCCCAACTCCAAAAAAAAACTCATAAGTCGACGCCGTGAACTTTTCCCCTCCCCATGAAGCCCCTTGAATCCCCTGAACCCATCAACCCATCAAATGATGAAATAAATGCTAGAAATGATATGTACTGGTACTGTGAAATACGCTTGCTGTCGTCTACCACCACCCCTCCCTTCTTGGTATCATGCCTGCTCCTCCTTACTCCCTCTTCCACGCCTCAAACTCGACGTCGAGATGCCGCTTGAGTTCCTGAAACCGGTTGCCAAAGTTCTTGCCGCACCGCCAGCACTTCATGTCACTCTGAAGGTAGTTGAGGTGGTGATGTGGTTGAGGGCGGCTGTTATTGCCCCGATTGTCGCCATATGCCTCGCCGCCACTGTCTCCGTCGCTATCGTTTGCATCGCCCGCGTCCTCGCCTGGGTACATCCCACCACCACCACCGCCGTGCATCATCCGCGCATCGTGCGGCTGCCGTGGATCGTCGGCGGCCAGTGGGAACTCGTCGAGTGGCACGAGAAATGGAGTCGTGAAAGAGTTGTAGTGCTTGCGATTCCGCACTTTCTCGCTGTGCATGTCGCGCGAGAAGACGTGCACATGCAGATGGCTCATGCTGGGCCGGGCGTGCACGCCCACGACAACGTCTTTGCTCCAGTCGCGGCCGGCGGGCAGCTCTGCAGAGTCTGTGTCGGCTTCACCCCTGAGAATGGCCTCTCGTAATGCATCGGCGGCGCTAAACTTGCCGAATTTCCGCCGCAGCTCGGACGCCACGATTGTCCGCAGCTTCTCGGCCTCGGCACGGATGGCATGCAAGAAGGCCTTGCCGATATCGTCGCGGCGGCTTAACAGAAAGACAGGGTGTTGTGAGTAGAATCGAGGGTCGCGTGGCAACAGTAGACAGTGCACCGAGGCTTTGGGGAACTTGTCGTGGATCGCGACAAACGAGTCGGAATAATAAATGACCTGCCCTGTGACGGTGAGGGCTGCGTTGGGGTCACCGCCTGCGCCGTACGATTTCGTGCCTATGTAGGCGCCCGGGTTGTCAATGTACATGCCCAAAGCTTCGCGGCTCTGGAATTTGCGGAAACCGGCGTCGGCAATGCCGCGAAATGAGCCGCCGCGAGACCGTGGTGGTTTCGGCTTTGGTTTGCCCTTGGAAGCCATCAGTTGGGAAACTGTTGAGTTAGTGTGTGAGCGGGATAATGACGATAAGGATGAAGAAGAGTGTCAAATAGAGCAAAATAGACTTACAAGCATCTTTTGGTCTTTGGCTGTCAATGTTTTCTTGGTCGTTATCAACAGCCCGCGGGTTTCCCGTGTCTATTGTCGTCATTTTTTTTTTTGGGTCGTGTGTGTCGTGTGCGTGACCATGCGACAGGAGAGAAAGTGTGAGGATGAACAGGAAGAAAAAAAAAGAGGAGACAGGCTGACGCAATCCGGGGAAATGCGATTGGGAAGGTATAAAAAGTAAACGAGGCCAACTACAAGAGTCAGAGTCAAGAGTCAGGTTCCTGCCTAGAATCTTGGTTTTCGAGATGGGAATCATGAGTCGGTATTGAGCCATCGGGGGTCCGGTAGGTAGGGGAGGGAAGGAGCGTTTTAGACGATTTGCCGCCTTAAACCGTTGAGCTCACGAGCTCCTCACGCTCCTCAACATTTGGGGAAGGCACAACCGGGTCTCAGGAGGTCAGGAGTTAAAGACTTGGACGCTCCACCCCGCAAAAGGAAGCTAGCTATGACGCCTGTGGGTCCCGTCTTTTTCGATCTAGCTTGTGAAATGGCGGGCAAGGCAGAGGCAGGCGCGACGGGCCATTAAATTTTTTGGAGGGGAAGGTGGCCAAACACAGCAAACACAGAGTTGATTAGATAAAACTTTCGAAATTCTGAACCATATTAGGAAAAGAGACTTGTCAACAACCAACGACACACGACCACGCACAACTCCAGTCTGAGTTCAGACAACCCACGAACCATTCTCGACACTCTTACGATACGATATACGATACATTTTTTATTCAGCCCACCCTCCCACATGCAACAGAGGCTACATCATAGACCGCGGCAGGATGCCTCCTAAAAAGGGCAAAGACAAGGGCGGCGGCAGCGGCAGCAGTACACCTGCACCGGCCGCTGCCTCCTCGAGCAAGTCGTCTAGCGGAAAGAAGAAGGGCGGCTCGTCATTGATGGCGTCGTCAAAACCACCAGACAGCGACTTTATTGTGTTTACAAACTCGACGAAAGAAATCAGTGGGAAGAAACGCGGGGGTGGAGGAGGAGGAGGAGGAGGAGGAGGAGGAGGACCAAAGGACGGTTCCGAGGCCGTGCCGGATGGACCACCCAAGCCGACGGTCAAGCAGATTATTGGCGGCTCGTCGTGGACGGGCAAACTGCCAGTCAACCTGCTGTCGGAGCACTGCCAAAAGCAGAAATGGGATCGCCCGGACTACGATGTGCGCAAAGTCAAAGACGGCTACTCGGCTTTCGTCAAGTTGAGCGCCAAGAACCCCAAGACCAATGAGACGACACGCCTTGAACCTTTCAAGTTACCACCAAGCCATGTGCACCTGGCCGTCAAGCCGACGGCCCTCGAGGCACGCCACTTTGCCGCGACGTACGGCCTGTTCCGCGTGTGCAGCATGAAGAATCTGCACATGATGCTGCCACCCGACTACAAAAACCTATGGAGCGAGTTCAAGACACTGAAGGAGCAGGACGTCAAGGAGGGCAAAGCGTGGATGTACGAGGCGGACCCATTCACAGCCTTGAGAGACCGGGAGCTGGCTAAAGCAGCGGCCGAGAAGAAGCGGAAAGAGCAGCAGGCAGCCCGTGAAAAGGCAGCCAGCATGCCTGGTGCAGCAGGTCTCTTGGCACTGCGGACACTGCAAGGCAACGGAGGCGGAGGAGGCGGTGGAGGTGGCCAAGGAGGTGACAGAGGCGGAGGCAGTGGAAGCGGTAGTGGAAGCGGTGGGGGTGGTGGCGGCGGCGGCGGCGGCAACTTCAACCCAATGCGCGGTTGGACAAACATACCCAAGATCGAGATGGGCGGCAAGACGCGTGCCATGCTGGAGGATCTTCTGCGGCGCGAGTCCATCTGGAACCCGTACGGCGTCGAGATGCCGGCAGATGTGCGCAAGAAGATTGTCGACGAGCTGAGCCGTATTGGCTTCCGGCGCAGCCATGTCGAGGAGGCTGTGGCTGTCTGCAAAGACCGGGATGAGACGCTTGAGTGGCTGCTGGTGCATGTGCCCGAGGACGACTTGCCGCCTTGGTCGTTGCCCGAGAGCTACACGGCTGGTGTGTCTGTTGCTGCAACCGACCTGCGCCGTGAGGGAGCCATTCAACGTTTGGCCCAGTCAGGCTACTCGGCCGACCTTTGTCGTAAGGTTTATGACGCAAACGATGGCGACGAGTGCAGGGCAGCCGAGGCACTGCAAGCCATTCTTCTGGGCCGCGATAGCAGTACCAATGGCGAGGGTGACGACGAGACCCCAGCCTTCCTTTTGTCCTCGTACGACTCGCCAGAAGAGGGTTGGGCGGCCGAGCTGGCGAGTCTGGAGTCGGTTTATGGAAGCGACCACTATAGCCAGCCGTCGGCCGATATGTGCCAGATCCGTCTGGACGGTGTCGTCAACAGCAATGCGACGGCCACGAGCCGTGGCAAGACCACCGAGGTTGAAGCATCTCTGCAGTTCCGGCGGTCACCCAACTACCCGGCGGAGCTGCTGATTGCAGTGCTGGCACCCCAGCTGCCGTCCTATATCAAGCTCAGCATCATCAAGAAGGCGTTGGCCTATGTGCACGAGTCTCTGCGTGACGAGGAGACCAAGATCTTCTTTGTGGTCGACTGGGTGCAGCAGAACATCAACGACATTATCGAGAGGCCCGGTGCTTTGAGGGACATTGCCGCTGCTGCTTCAGCAGCATCCAACGAGACTGAAGCCGACGGCGGATCGTCTGCACTGGCTGCGGCTGCACGCAAGAAGGCCGCCAAACGCAGCCAGCGCAAGCCCAAGCCGTTGGTGTGGAAGGCCGACGACCGCAGCAAACAAGACTGGCAGCGCCGTCAAGAGACACCTGCCCTGAAAAGGATGCTCGACCAGCGCCGCCGTCTGCCGGCCTGGGAAGTGCGCGAGACCGTCGTCGACACCGTCAGCGCCAACCAGGTCACCATCATTTCCGGTGAGACGGGTTCTGGTAAATCGACACAGGCCGTGCAGTTTGTGCTCGACGATCTGTACCAACGGGGATTGGGCCATGTCGCCAACATTATGGTGACGCAGCCCCGGCGAATCTCGGCGCTTGGTCTGGCCGACCGTGTCAGCGAAGAGCGCTGCAGCAGTTTGGGCGACGAGGTCGGCTACGTCATCCGCGGCGAGAGCAAAGTCAACTCTGGAGGCATTGCCGCACGCACACGCATCACTTTTGTCACGACGGGTGTGCTGCTGCGGCGGCTGCAGGTCTCAGGAGGGCGCATCGAGGATGTTGTGGCCTCGCTGGCCGACGTCAGCCACATTGTCATTGACGAGGTGCACGAGCGCAGTCTGGATACGGATTTCCTGCTGTGCATCTTGCGTGACGTTTTGCGTGTGCGTACCGACCTCAAGCTGGTGTTGATGAGTGCCACGCTCGATGCGTCGACGTTCAAGGACTACTTTGCACGTGAGGGTCTGTCTGTTGGCTCAGTCCAAATTGCTGGCCGCACGTTCCCCGTCGACGACATGTACCTTGACGACGTCATTCGTGCCACCGGCTTTGGCATGGACGGCAACTTTGGACGTGGATACCGTGACAACAACCGTGGCGGCGGAAACAAAGACAAGGAGGGCGGTGCCGAGTACGATCCGATCAACAAGATTATCCAGCAGCTCGGCAGCCGTGTCAACTATGCCCTTGTAGCCGACACGACACGTGCCATTGACGAAGAGCTGACGGGCACAAACCAGACGGGCGGTATTCTTATTTTCATGCCGGGCACCAACGAGATCAACCAGGTGTGCAACCAGCTGCGCAGCGGACCGGGTGCCAACAACCTGCACGTCCTGGCCCTGCATGCCTCGCTCGAGACCAAGGAGCAGCGCCGTGTCTTTGCGCCACCCCCCGCCGGCCGCCGTAAAGTCGTCGTCGCCACCAACGTTGCCGAGACGTCCATCACCATTGACGACATTGTCGCCGTCATCGACACGGGCCGCGTCAAAGAGACCAGCTACGACGCCACAACCAACATGCGCAAGCTCGAGGAGACCTGGGCCTCGCGGGCTGCCTGTAAACAGCGCCGTGGTCGTGCCGGTCGTGTGCGTGCTGGCAAGTGCTACAAGCTCTATACACGCAACCTCGAGCTGCAGACGATGCCTGAGCGGCCTGAGCCCGAGCTGCGTCGTGTGCCCCTTGAGCAGCTGTGTCTGTCGGTGCGCGCCATGGGTATTGTGGGTGTGGCTGGCTTTTTGGCGCGTGCACCTACACCGCCAGAGGTCGCTGCCGTCGACGGTGCTTTGAGTCTACTGCGGCGCATGGGCGTCTTAGATGGCGACCATCTCACGGCCCTAGGTCGCCAGCTGGCTGCCATCCCTGCCGACTTGCGCTGCGGCAAGCTCATGGTCTTTGGCGCGCTTTTTGGTTGTCTGCACGAATGTGTCACGGTCGCTGCCATCCTCAGTGGTCGCAGTCCCTTTGTCATGCCGCCGCCCGAGAAGCGCGAGTTGGCCAAGGCGGCACGTATGCGTTTTACCTCACCCACATCGGGTGACGGTGACCTGTTGACCGACCTGCGTGCTGTCTTGCAGTGGGACCAGATTGTCCGCGACAGCAACCCCTACGGCAAGGCCAGCAAAGCCTTTTGCGAAGACAATTTTTTGGCCGTGCAGACTTTGATTGATATTGCATCGACACGCACGCAGCTGTACTCGTCTCTCGCCGAGCTCGGTATCCGTCGGCCGCCAGAGACGTCGACAGCCGCTCCCCCCAACCACCTTTTGTTGCGCGCCCTGACGGCCGCCGCTTTCACACCGCAAATCGCCCGTATCCAGCTGCCCGACCAAAAGTTCGCCACCAGTGTGTCGGGTACCGTCGCCATTGACCCCGAGGCACGCACGATTCGCTACTTTTCGCGCGACCATGGCCGTGTCTTTGTCCATCCCAGCAGCACCCTCTTTGACAGTCAAGGATTTGGCGGACGGGCCGCCTTCCTCTCCTACTTTTCCCTTATCTCGACGTCCAAAGTTTTTGTCAGAGATTTGACGCGTATGTACTCCCACACCCCGTACTATCTGAATTGTTTACTGACGTGACGACTAGCCTTCAATGCATACACACTACTCATGTTCTCCGGAGACATTGAGCTCGATACGTTGGGCCGCGGTCTTGTGGTCGACGGCTGGCTGCGGCTGCGCGGCTGGGCACGGATTGGCGTGCTGGTGTCGCGGCTGCGGACCATGGTGGACCGGCTGATTGCCCGGCGATTGGGACTGGGTGCTGACGATGGGGAAGAGGGTGATCCTAACCACGAAACGAAAACCGAATCGTCAGAACAGGTCGACCGTGATGTGATCAAGGCCGTCATCAAGCTGATTGAACTGGATGGCATGGATGCGTAGAGGGGGCGCTCCTTCTTTATTTTGATTTATTTGTTTCCTTACATATCGCACACATTCATTCTCCATATAGAGAACTTGCATAGACACGAATGGCCGGATAGACTTACACGGGGCGTTCTACAAATATAAAAGTCGGTTTACACAAATACGAGCCACACTCTCACATGCGAGCAAAGCAAAGTCAAAGTTTTGGAGATCTCCCTTTATTTTTTTGCAATTCATGTTCGAAAGGACGCAGTGTTGTGTGTGGGGATGTGTTGGGGGATTTGGGGGATGGTTTGCTGTGAACAGTCCATATGTAAATAACGGCTGCCCATCAACAAGTAGATCGCAGTCAAGGACCGCCCTCTCGCCGCCATGTTGGTCTGCCTCTGGCTTGTCTTTGTCTGTTGAGTGGTAAATCCTAACATTCAGGTGGAACCGCAGCCACTTGGCCGTTCAGTTCAGATGCAGTGACGTCGATAAGGCTGTTTTTATTTATGGAAACAAAACTGGAGTCCGATTGCGTCGACATGGCCTTTTTTGTTTGTTGGCCAATGTCGATATTCGTGATGTGATGGATTTGAAGGGATGCCCCGGAGCCCGCGAAAGCAACAGGACTGCATAGCGCCGCGCCATGCACTAGCAATGGTCAACGACTCATCTTGTGCGAGGGTACTCGTTGTAGTTTTAGGGTCCGCTTCGAGGTGCTCTGCTTTGTTTCCTCCTCTCGGGTTTTGCTTCGGTCGTGGCAGGTTTGGTCTGCAACGCCGTTTCTCTTTGTTCAGGGTTGGAGCTTTAAAGCTACCATTCAGACCCTGTGAAATACATGAAGATCTCTTCCTTCCTCTCTCCTCCTCATGACGTCCTGGCCTCACCGTATTGTGCCATATGGCCGTGATCGTCCATTACTAACCCCTCTTGTGGTATCTCTCCTCCTCTGTTCTTCCTCGTGGGCTGGAGCTTTCAAGCTACCATAGGACCCTGTAAATGTAAAAATGTGTAATGTCCTCCTGTTTTTCTCTCTTCCTTTTCCTTCGTTGTCCTGAGCCAGCCAAGTGGCCCCAGTACTCCAAAAAGAAATCGACGAAAGAAGAACGCACATGAATAAAATGACAAAAAGCAAAGCAAAATGCAATAGAACTCCGGTTCGTGGGTGATGTGTCGTGTGGCAGATGCGTAAATGAATGAGTAATGATTGATGAATAGTTTGGGTAGATGGTTGTGGGTTGTGTATAGAGTAGTCGCTCTCTGCAGATCGTTTATCGTGAGTGGCAAAAGGCGCGGAGAGCTTGTGAGGAAGGATACGTGTGGAGATGGCGTGGGCGAATGCGTAAGCGGAGTTGAGACGATGTGGGAAGGATGAGAGGGGAGGAAGAACCGGAGGATGCAAAACGCCAAAATGCACAACAGACAGACGGTGTACTTCGTAGACGTTTACATGTCCATGTTGTCAGCGCTGTTGGCGAAGTTGAAGCCACCGCCCTCGGCGTTGCCGCCGTTGTTGGCAGCGCCAAAGCCAAATGTGCCGTTAGCAGCCGGCTGGCCATCCTCAGCACCCTCGTCGTCGTCAGAGAAGTACTTCTCGATAATGTTGTACGCCTTCATGTAGATCTCCTCGTTGGCGTTGGTCTGGCAGTCGTGGATCTTCTCCATGCCGCCGCACTCCTCAATGAACAGGGCATACGTGTTGATAGCATCGTTGCCCTCGCCCTGAGCCTGGCGGTCTAGCTCGCCGACCTTGAGGATGTTCTCGAGGCCGTCCAGCGCCACCTGGATGATCTTGTTGTCGGGGCACGCCAGGAGATCGCATAGCGGCTTGATGCAGCCCTGGGCCACCAGGTAGCGGATCTGCTCCGGCTTCTGGAGACCACCGGACGTTGCGTTGCTGATCGCCCAGCACGCCTCCTTGCGCGTCTTCAGGTCGCCGTTCGACAGCAGGTGGATCAGCGGTGGGATGATGTTGGCGTCAATCACCGACTGGATCTGTGCCGAGTTGCCGGCCGTGATGTTGGAGATCGTCCAGCACGCCTCCTTACGAATACCGTCCTTGTTGGAGCTCAGCAGCGACAGCAGGCACGACAGGGCACCGCAGTTGATAATGACCTGCGTCTGCACGTCGTCACCAGTCACAATGTTGCCGACCGAGCGCAGCGCCGGGGTCTGCACCGAGGTTGACGCGTGCATCAACAGCTCGACGAGACGGCGGGGAATGCCGGCCTCAATCACAGCCTGGATCTTGTCGTTTGAGCCGTCCGAGAGGTACGAGATGGCCCAGCAGGCATCGATCAGGACCTCGTCGTCCAGGCTGTACACAAGCTTAGAGAGCACAGGCAGCGCGGGCTGGATCGTGTTCCAGTCGGGCTGGGGGGTCTTACCGCGGCAGAAGTTGCTGAGAGTCCACGTAGCGTTCCGCAGCATGCTCAACTTGCGGCTATCACCGAGCAGAGCCAGCAGAGGCTTGAGGGCACCGCAGCTCAGGACGTAGTCGCGGCACTGCGGGCTGTCACCAGCAATGTTGCCCAGCGCCCACACGGCCTGCTCGCGGACATCGGGCTCGGGGCTCAACAGCAGCTCGACAAAGATGGGGACAGCACCAGCCTCGATAACAACCTGGGTCTGCGTCGCAGAGCCACTGGCAATGTTTGTGAGAGCCCAGGCAGCCTCGAACTGCACCAGGGTGTGTGGCGACCGCAGGAACTCGACGAACCGGGAAACGACGCCAGTCTTAATGACCTCCTCGATAGGCGGGTTGCGCTCTTTGGAAAGCAGTTTGCGGAACTTGGTTGTTGCCTGGATCTGTTGCTCGATCTGATCGGAGAAGACGCCCTGGACCATCTGGGGGAGGTCCTCGTTCAGCTGCGGGGTGGGTTAGCGGGGTGAAACAGGGGTAAAAAAACATCATGATAAGAAATAGAGGCACAAAAGGGACTGTAGAGAAACAAAGTCCCACTCAAGGGACACAGGGGAATGAAAGAGGGTCAAAAACGTACCTGAGACTCGGTCGGGGCGGTGTCATCGTCGCTGTCGGGAGCGGCACCCAGGGAAGCACCAGGCCGCGAGTCGCCAGAGCCGATGCCACGGCGCTTGGCCAGGTTCTCCTCACGCTTCGCCTTGCGGATCTCGACCTGCTGCTCTTCACGGCGGCGACGAAGCTCCTCGGGCTTGAACGTGTTCTTCGCCTTGAACTGCGTGCGCCGATGCTCGGGAATGTAACGCTCGGCCATGGCTGCGATTTGTGTGTGTGGTTGTGGATGTTTCGACGGTCGTTGGGTAGGAGTCGAGAGGAATGAGGGGCCTGTGTCTGAACACGGACTGCGAGTCGACGAGATAGAAAGTAGACGAAAGAAGGAGAATGGAGGAGAGGAAAAGAAAAGAAAGATTTGGGGGAAGAGAGAATGGATGAAGCAAATAACCCCGCGGCAAAAAATTAGAACTGGTGAGGACAGGGTCAGCAGCGGCGCGTGGTTAGGGGAAAGGATGATGATCCAACAACAGGGGCAGCAAGGGCAAAGGGGCGAGGGGGCCTACTCTTTAAAGGTGTGCGAATTCGCGTGGTTGAGGGTTGCTTTGGTGATGAAAAACGAAGGGGAAAAAATAGGAAGCAAAGAGGAGACTGAGAAGTGGGCACAAATAATACGGCAGGCGTCGTTTGATGAGAAACAGCGGGCGGGACAGGCAAAAGCAGTATTTTGTTCTGATCTGGACGGCGGAGGAAGGGGCAACCCGCAGCCCACCATAGGGTGGGAAGGCGCCAAAAGCAGCGGACAAAGAGCGCCAGGAGGGAAGGAGGCACTGTGCTGAATGGCGTGTGTGCCTGGCTTGATACAGTGCGGAAAGTGCAAACGACAGCCAGAGGGGAAGTGTGGGGCACATTGAGCGGTGGGGTGGACGGCGGAGTCAGCCAAAGTTGCACGTTCGCTCTTGCCTCAGGCAACAACTTTGAGTGAGAAGTTGCAGTGTGTCTGTCTGGCAGGTGCGACCTCCAAAGTAGATGCAAAAATCACACGTGACTCCGAGCCGATGACATAAGCCAAACGGAGAAGGCACGCGTATTGGTCAATCAAACGACGCGTCTCATGATGTCAACATTGAATTGCCCGGAATCATCAACAATTCAGTCTGTTCTATATCGGCCTTCTACTTTTTACCGCGACCATTTGCTACACATTTGGCGAGGACAAGCACTCAGAGATTTCAATTGCTCAGTCTTTCACCCAATTCACCTGTCGATTGCAGCCAGGACCAAATCCTGCTCTTCGCAATGATGGCGATGCGCAACGAAGAGCTGACTTCCAGCTCTAGCCCGGCGCATGCTGGCACCATGGTTCTTGCATCGGCCATCAAGCCCCGCCTTCCGGGGGGAAATTTCAGATCCATGATCGACATCATCAGCGAAAAATGCCCGGAGAAAACAATTGTATCTGTGTTGGGCGTCGTCGTGATGGTCAAAGATGTTTTCAAGACTAAGAGAGGTACGGCAGTTCTTTTGTTTTGCAATTATGCTCTCAAAGGATACAGTTCTAACATTTCAGACTACAAAATGGTTGTCCAGCTCACGGACAAATCACTCGATACCACGGAGGACACATTGTCTCTTCACATCTTCCACCCAAAGGCAGAGGAGATACCGACGTTTCGTCTCGGTGACGTTATTGTGGCGAAAGGGATGAGGGTGCAAAAGGCCTACAACAGCCAATCGTTTTCGCTTCTGTCTGATTATGGGACGGCCATCCATATCTACCGTGCACAAGCATCGTCATCAAACAAGCTTGACAGACAGCAATGGCTCAAACACCCCGAGAGTTATGGGCACAAATACAGCCACCCGAGCTCCCTGGCAGTGGAAGGTGCCTATGCCGCCTATTTGCACAGGGAGATCAACAAGGATGTCCTTCCGTCCATTCAAACGTTTGGCGACGGCCTCGAAAGATCTCGTTTCGTCAGAACGAAGTGCCATGAGCTCAAGGATGTTGTCGACTTCAAGTTCTACGACTTGTTTGTGAGCGTCGTCACTGAGCCCGTCCACTACGCTGATTCTGGCAAGACTACATTCTGGGTGTCGGACTGGTCCATCAACGAAAAGTTTCGGGACTTTTATAACGAAAAGCACGGCCGGCCCGGAGCATCAAGAAACGCAGCGACCGACGTCGGGGATGAACAAGGCTACCTCACGAAATTCGGCAAACAAAACCAGCAGCAGGACGATAAAAGTCTTGCGAAAGATTGGCCTGGCCCGTCCGGGCGGCGCAGTATGCGCATCGAGTGTTACTCCCCTCATGCCGAACTTGTCAAAGAGAAAGTGACGCGAGGCAGCTGGATCAAACTGAACAACGTCCACGTCAAGTACTTTTCCCACACGGGCATCTTAGAAGGCTTCCTGCACGAGGATCCGCAGTTTCCGGATGTGCAAAGGGTTTTTCTATATGATACCACTGATCTCGAGAGAGAAAATGCAGACGAGCGGTACTTTGCTGCGATGAGGCGCAAGAAGGAATACAAGAAGAATGTCCACGCAATGTCACTGAAACGAAAGATGCCGCACGACAGCAGTGCGCTTGAACCCTCGAAGCCTCTAAACGCGAAGCAGAGGAGGAAGATAAACCGCATCGAGGCAGGAAAGACCCAAGACGCAGATGCAGTTGTCGTGGCGCCCAAGAACCGGCCAAATCCCTACATCCATACCGAGTATCCCGACCGCGCTCTGCTGCCGCTCTCGCATATTCTGGGTCCCAGCCTCTTCAAAGCCCCTGGCTCCAACGAGCTACAGCTTCCGTTTGCCAACATCAAATTCAAGACACAAGTGCGCGTCGTGGACTTTTTGCCGCACCGCCTAGTTGATTTCGCCGTTCAGCGCCGCATCTGCCAGTTTAGTATACTTGAGAGCGACGGTAGCTCATCCTCCTCATCGGACGATGACAGCGATATATATGACAGTGATGACGGAGGCAAGGTCGTCTGGGAGTGGCGCTTTGCGCTCTGCCTGGAAGACGCTTCCTCAGCAACGCCAAACAACAACACCGACAACAACGACACTGGCAAATCTCCAGCGCCAGCACGCGTCTGGGCTGTCATCGGCAATTACGAAGGTCAGACGCTGTTCGGCGAGGATGCCTGCGACTTGCGAGCGGATAAGATCGCGTGCGACCTCCTGCGCGAGAAGATGTTCCTGTTGTGGGGCAACCTGGAAGAGATCAAGAGGGGCGAATTCCGCCGCAAGGTCCTCACTACCGAAGCCGCGAGCATAAAGACCAAAGAGGCGGCGCGGCAGAGAGAGGCTGCCGAGGCGGTAGCTCGGCTGGCCGAGAAGGACCTGATTCGCAAGGAGCAGGAAAAGCGCAAAAAGCAAGAGCGGCGGCAGCAGGAGCGCGAGCAGGCTGCCATCAACGGTGGCAACCTGAGACAGTACAAGCAGCCGGATGGGGGAGACAGTGACGATGGCGATGATGCCGACGACGCCAACAATAGCGGCAGCAAGTCGGCACAAGCACAAGCACCGATTCCAGCAATGGCTCCTGAAAATGCGAAGCGGTTGTCCGACATAAAGAAGCAACTCGCGACGCCATTGCTCAAGCTGAGCAGCAAGCCCTTTGTTTGCTGTTTGCAGCAATATGGCATCCGGAACACCGTCTACGACAACGGTGAGGATGCTACTGACGGCCAGGACGAAGAGAGCGACGAGCCCAAGCAAGTCTGGCAGCCCATGCTGAGCATGTTTGGGACGAAGATCCGGAACTCATCATTTTAGATGGCGAGGCCAAGGATGTATGATATGATGTTCTGGTGTCTTTTGTGTTTGTTGTTTCTTTCTTTCTTTCTTCCTTGTATTTTTCACTTGTCATTTTCAGTCGGCAGAAGGATGGGTGTTCATCTTGCGAACATGGCGTTTTTAAATCAACAGTCGGCACCAACGAAATTCGGGCGTTTTTGTTTTTGTTTGTTTTTGTTTTTGTTTCTATTTCTGTTTTTTATTTCGTTTTCATTTATTCAGGTTCCCGGCGTTACGATACACAAAGGTCCATCCATAAGCCAGCAATGGCGCATTAAAGCTTCAGCGAATTAATTACATTCAGCATCCTCGTTGCTTTTTTCATTAGTACGCTCGCTCTGAACGAGAGAAACCCTTTCATAAAACAAGAAAACAGCAAATCAGTTCTTTTTATCAGACCCAGTGACACTCCACACAGAATTACAGAGAAGACGGATGGGAATAAGAAACAGAGGAAATAGAGACACAAATAGACAAGGGGTCGAAGAGAGTAAAAAATGATAAAAAAGGGGTGGAGAGAATCGAAATAGAATCGCGGAGAAAGAGACAACGAGACACATGAGTACAAACAGATTGTGAGAAATTTGAAAGAAGAACGAAAAGAAAATTGGAGAAGAAATAAAGAAAAGAAAGAACAGGGCAGAAAAGATCGCAGCAAGATCCGCAACATGGAAAAACACAACATGAAAAAAAACAAAGATATAAAAACCCATTGAAAAAACCCCGACCCATCCGATGGCAGCCCATATTCCACACACTGTCCTCATCTTTCTGCAAAAAAACATCATATTACACAACGCACGACAGTTTTCTTGTTCTTTTCTCAGTCACCCAGGATATCCTCATCCTCATCCATGCCTTCTGCCTTGTCGTCGTCATCCTCCTCTTCATCATCCAGGCCCTGGTCAATCAGCTCTCTCCGCCGCAGGTCCTCAACGGTGCCCTCTTCTGGCTCGGGCGTGTCTAGCAGATCGTCCAACTCGTCGTCGTCCAGATCGGCAGCCGGTGTGGGTGCACCCAGTAGCACCTCCTCGTGCGTCGCGCCAGGCGTCGGTGCAGACAGTGGACCACCAGCATCGGCCGTGCCTGGCCGACCGGATGCGGCGGCAGCAGACTCTTTGCCCTTGGCGCCACCACGCGCAGCTGCGTTGGCACCGCCCTTCTTGCGGTTGTTGGCCACGAGCAGCTCGTTCGCCTTGGTCTCGTCGAGGAAGGCGACAATCTCCTTGTAGCTGTGGCCAAGCTTGGTCTGGTTGCGCAGCAGACGGCGCTTGAGCTTGCCGACAAAGGGCCCCGCATAGTCAAGGACGTGGGCGACAATGGCCATGACGTAGTGGCTAGTCAAGTCGCAGAGCGCGCGCTCGGCCTTGAGTTCGGCTGCACGGCGCTCTTCGATGGACGTGTCCTCGTCCTCATCCTCGTCATCGTCCTCGTCCTCGTCCAGGGGATCCTCGACGGGGTCCTCGTCGTCGGCCGGGTCGTTGAGCGTCTTCTTGGCCTTCTTGGCGAAGCTGCGCTCGGCGGCGTCAAAGATGGACACCAACTCGCTAATCAGTCCCGGCGGCACCTGGTCAATCAGGCGGCCGAGACTGACGTAGCGCGCCATGACGGCCGGGCGGTCCAGGTTCTTGCGCAGCTGGGCGAAGAGCACGTGCAGGTCGCAGTAGGCGCCCGTGGCGTACAGCCGCAAATCGTCGTTGTAGCCGCGCGACGAGAAAGTGTGGACGACGTTCTGGTCGAAAGCCCGCTTCATTATAGCGAGGTTGTCGATGACCAAGTTGGAGATCTCCTGCTTGGCGTTGACAGCCAAGACTAGCGAGCGCATCTTCCACATAAAGTAGAACTGGCACGCGCCAATGGCGTTGGCAGTCAAACCGTCTTCAATATTGTCCAAGTCCTCGTCGGGCTCCTCAAACTTGCCGCGGTGGACGGTTCGGACGAGAATCTCAATGGCAGGCGACTCCGCCTCGCCGTCGTTGTTGGTCGTTCCGGGTACCTCGAGGATATCGACGCAGTCGGAGATGGCGGCCAGCTTGTTGATCTTGAAGAGGGTTACTGACAGCTGCGTGGCCAGAGCGGGCATCAGGTTGCGACGCGCCGACAGCTCGCATGTCCGGTCAAAGTTGCGCAGTGAGTTGATGGTCGTCTCCCAGAGGGCAGAAACCCGGCCGTCGACGACTTCCTCGAGCTCCTCGTACTGGCGCGCATGCAGCAGGGCCGCAGCTGCCTCAGCCACGACGGCCGTGTCAGCATGGCGGTTGAATTGTGTGCAAATCTCGTCCAGCAAGCCCTCAAACGTAGCAGTGTCTTGCCGCAGTTGCCGGAAAACCTCCAGGTTGAGAGAGTGTTGAAGGCGCAGGACAGTCACGGCGGTGGCAGGCTCAGCACCAAACTTGCGCAGCAGCTGTGGGATGAGAGTAGCCAGCTGAAGAGCGGCCGCTTCTGATGACTCGGCTGCAGACAACGCACCCGTCGCCGCATTGGCAGGAGCAGCGTCGGGCCGGCCAAACCGCCTCTTGAACCGTTCGCTCTCACCACCAGGCACCAGGCTGGCCTTGGCGGCTGCTGCGAGGATCTCCAGCAGGATCGACTCCTCATTGTCGCCAGGTGCGACAGCAACACGGAAAGTCGCATCGGCCGTGCGTGCCTGCTTACGGCCGCCGCGGCCCTTGGCCTGATCCACACTATGATCGTACAGCAGATAGCCGGCCAAGATCTCCCAGTTGGTAATCTCGGGGATCTTGTCCACCAGGACCTGCGTGGCGAGTGCTAACCGGCTTGTCTCGGGCACAACGGCGCTGGCGACCTCGGCGGTGACGTCGAGGCTGGAGACGGTCGGCTCCGTCCGCTGTGCGCCAAGCTGGGCTTCGTAGGCAGAAACTGTATTGGCCAAGCTCTTGACATTGATCCAGTCGCGCCGCGGCGCATCGAAATCGCCCGTCTTGCTCTGGCCCTTGCCAAACAACTCGTACATGACCTCCTCGCCGCCGACCTCGTCGAGCTTGATCGACGCGAATTCACGGACACAGTCGGCAAAGAAGTTGACGGCTGCCCTCCGTATCCGGATCTCGGCATCAAAGATGAGCTGGCCGATTGAGTCGATCTCATCAGGCTCCAGCAGACCGGCTGGGCGCAGCTGCTCGACCACGGCAATGGCAGACACACGGACACTGATATCGGCGTCTTTTGTTGCCATCTCAATCAGACGCGCGCGGAAACGGTCGATAAAGTGGCCCATCTTGCTGGCATCGCGCTTGAAGACGCGTGCAAGCTGCTTCAGGACCTCCTGGCGCGTGGCCGGGTAGCTATCCGAAAGCATCCAGCCGAGGTAGCGCAGGTACTCGGGCTGCATGTAGACGGCAGGCAGCGCCCAGACCCAAGAGCCCAGGGCCTCAACACACTCTGTGCGGATACGCGGGTCGACATCGCGGTAGCGGTGGACGAACACGGTATCAAAGAACTCCTTCATCAGCTCGGCAGCGCGCTCACGGTTGCCGCCAGCCTCACGAAGAGTACCCTCCAAGGAAACCAGACGCGGGTCCTTGCCCTTAGACTTGCCGTTGCGGCTCCGTTGGTTCTCGACCTGTTGGGTCAGTTTGTTAATGCGGTCGTCCAGCTTTTTGGCAACGGTGACGAGAGCGGCCAGCATGGCGAGAGCCACGGTGGTGGCGGTGTGGCGGAAAGGCCGGAGAGTGGAGGAGGACAGAGACGCGACCCAGCGCACAACGTTCTCCATAATCTCGGGTTGTGTGTAGAGCATCTCGGTCTCGTGGAGGACGTTGATGAAGGAGTGGAAGAACTGGACGAGCAGTTCGCGGAATGAACGCGTCGTCCGTGACTTGGCGATAAGCGGGTAGTCGGTGATTTTTTGCTGCAATATTTAGTGTGTGTCTTTGAGTCGATGTGTATACCTTTACCCCGTGTGTTTGTACTCACATCTTCGTAGATGCCTTGCAGCTCCGTCAGACGGTTCGAGCAGTTGTCTGGGTCGTTGATGTCGTCTTCGGTCACGTGGTGGTCGCAGCCGGCAGCAGAGAGAATACAGTTGACCAGATCCGCAACGGCAGCCTGGTTGTTCGTCTGATACCGCTCGTACCAGCGGCCGGCCACGTCGTCGCTGTCGTCACCGGATGAGAAGATGTCGGCTGGCATTGTTAGATCAAATGACGTTTTAAAGTTGCATAAAAGTTGCAGTGCACCCCACTCACCATAAAGCGCGCTGTCATGGTCACCGTCGGTCTCAATCGTCATGCGCACCGACTTCTTTGGGCGGCTCGGCAGGCTGGCGGCGTGGTTGCCATTGCCGGCACCGTTGAGCTTGGGCTTCTTGATTGCGCGTCGTACCGCTGACGACGAGCCATTGGCCTTGCGCTTTGGGCGGGAGCGACGAGAACTGGCCTCGCCGTCGTCACCATCATCATCGTCGTCATCGTCTTCGGCATCGAGGTCGTCGGCATCGTCGTCAAGGCCAGCTTCGTCGTCGTCGTCATGGTCGCCGCCCACGGCACCACCGTCTTCGCCTGTGCGTTTGCGCTTGGGCGGCGCTGCGATCTCTTGTTGGAACTTGGTCGGGGCCCGCACGACGCGTCCGGATCGGCGCTGGGATGCAGCATCGCCGCCGATGGCCGAGTCGTTTGGTGAATCGGCCATGATGGCAGCCTATAGTGTGGTCGAGGGTTGTGTCGTCGCGTAGTCGGAGTCGTAGTTGTCGATGTCCTCAAAGGTCAAGAAGGAGGGAGAGGAGGGGACGAAGATTGATCGGGGGAGGGGGGACGCGACAGACGCGAAAACAATTCAATTAACAATGGACGAGGTGGGAGGGCACGTCGTGTGTGCGATGAAGACCCGAGAAGGGAAATAGGAAAATGGAAAATGAATTCGAGAATGGGGAAAACCCGGGACGTTCAAGTCAACAATCAATACAGATGATCTGCTCCGAAACGGTCGTCGCGTTGTCGCGCGCAAAAACGATTGAAAAAAACACGCCTTGGCTGTTGGGTGGGCAAGTTATGTTTAGGGGCGCGTCAGTCGAGGAACGTGTGTGTTGGCGACCGTTGGTGGTGGGAAAGGACACAATACGTCGTAAAGTCAGGTTCGCAGGTTCGAGGGTTGCAGGGGGGGAAGAGCGGTGGTGATGGGATGCAAACCCGTGTGGCCTTTGAAAATCAAAAGGGGAAATGTTTCCAGTTGGCTCTTTCCAAAATAACACGAGAATCAAAGTTACAGAAGGCAAGTGCGATACAAAATGTCGCGTCGCTCGGAAGGAGGCAGGCGCCATGCTAGCCTGGTGTTGAGGAGCAGGGGACGCACCTTCCTTGGCCACCACTCTTGCCTCACCCCCCTCCCCTTTTCCCCGTTTTTGAGGGGGGACTTTGGTGTTATTGCCAGGGCGGTTGAAAAACCCGCCCTAACTGACACGACCTCGTTTCTGCCTGAGGCAGAAAAGCTCACAAGGAAGGGATCAGGGCCAGGGGCGCACTTGCACGCTGCGCATTCTTACCCCGCGCTCCCGTTGGCTGCGCATATTGGAAAAGTGGATCTATCCAATAGGTATGTCGTACTTCTTTTGGTGTAAGACTGTAAGAGTGTAAGAGGGCTTGGAGGGCAGGAGCGCAACAACATGGAAAAGTTGCGACAGGAAGGTGCCGCGGGGCATTTTGTTGAGAAACTTTGGGGGGGAAAGACTAGATCTGGAAATTCTACGAAAGACAGAAAGTCAAGCAACACAAAATGATTCCCCCAAAACAATCAACCCAATGCACCAAAGCGTGTGCCGTGCTACATCTGGCCGCTATGAGCACACCGGCCGGCATCAAGACAGACATCTGCACCTAGGTCAGCACCCCTCCAGCTACTTGGAGTCGTGCAACACGGGCGGTGTAAAAAGAAACCCGGGCTCTGGGAGAGATTATCGAAGTGTAAGACGTCTCATCGAGGTAAGTACAGCTGTCTATCATTTTTTATGATTTTCTGTCACTTTTTCGTGTCTCGTTATGAGTACTTTTCTCTTCTCTTTTCCATCTTCTGCGCGTTTTTTTTCCACTCCTTGTTTCTCAAGTCTGCATCTGCATTCGACGTGTGCTGCAGCCGTACAGCATCTGCCTTCTCTCTTTTCTCTTCATTTTCTCTGACCGCGAGATCTGAGGGACACTTCCCGAGCGCGGAATTCATGGCCCTGAAGGGCGGTCCCGGTGTCTGTCGGTTATACGAAGCAGATACAAGGCTGCATAGGCGAACAAGTCACTGGGAATTCGCAAGACTTGCAAGCCTTTGCAAGCATTCGGCTTGTTAATTGCATGATGCGAAAAGAGTGTGGCGGGTTGAGGGGGCATTAACTATATATTTTGTTTTTGTTTTCTTTTGTATGCGTTTATATGTGCGTGTGGTATGGGTGAGGTGTCACCACCCTGCCGTATGCTTATGATGCCTCTTAACCGAAATGCAGTGTTTTTGTATTACATGAGAGGTGAATAGGAGGAGGGATGAAAGGGAAATCATGGGTAATGGTATTCGGAGGGTAAAAAAATCATGGCAAAATACAAGGATGTGAGGTTATTGGGAACGGTGAACTGTGAAGAAGGTCGACAAGGGATGGAGGTGATGAGAAGGAGGAGTGACGACCTTACGCCAACCGCAAGACGACTTTGCCCCGGACGTGGCTGCTCTGCACTTTGGCAAAGGCTGCCTCGTACTGCTCCAGCTGAAAGGCCGAGTCAAAGACGGCCTTGACGGCGCGCGCCTCAATCAGGTCGGTGATCGCCTGCAGCTGCTCGCTGTCCGCGTGAACAATGAAAAAGACGCCGCGCACATCCATGCCCACGCCCGTCTCGGGCCGCAGCTTGTCAGGCGGCATGACGATGCTGATAACGGTGCCGCCGTGGCGTGCACTGGTCCAGGCGCGTTTCAAAGTGTCGCCGCCGACGCAGTCAAGCACAAGATCGTACTTGTCGCTGCTGTAGTAGGAGCCATATCGAGACTGGGAGCTTGAGCGTGTGCGGCCGTGGGTCGTCGAAGGTGAGTTGCGACCGCTTCCACCACCTTCTCGGGGATTGACAGAACTGCTGCCTGCATCTCCGGTATTTCGAAGTGTCGTGTAGTCTATCACGCGGTGTGCGCCGAGGCTACGCACAAAATCGACGTTCGCCGGCCCACATGTTGCCGTGATGTGGCCGACACCGGCAAGACGGGCCAACTGGACGGCCCACAGTCCAACGCCGCCTGCCGCAGCCGTGATCAGCACGCGCTTATTCGCATTGACATCGTCACCGACAACGATGCTTCGAGGTCGATGAGATGACGATGGCCGAGACGATGAGCGGGAGGCTGGTGATTGCTGCCGAGAATATGGATGTGAGTGCTGACGCTGGAGTGGTGGTGGGCGAGGAGGTGACGAATAAATCTGTGGCGGTGTCGGCGGCCGAGTGACCGGCTCGTTTGGTAGTGTCAGCCCGCCGTGGACAAAGAGGACCTGCCAAGCGGTCAGTGCCGACAATGGCACCGTGGCGGCCTCTTCCCAAGACAGAGCCTCGGGTTTTTGGCGCAGCTCACTTGTGAGAACGATTGCGAATTCGCAAGCATTGCCCCGGCGGTTGAAGTCGGTCAGCGCGTAGACCTCGGTGCCTGGCTGGAAGGGTGACGATTTGTTAGGCGCCTCCACAACGGTGCCGGACACCTCGTACCCCGGGATGGCCGGTGTTTGAGTTGCTGGCTCCGGCCATTTCAGCTCGCCGTTTGTCAGAGCGACGGCGTGGACTTGGATGAGATGCTCGTCTGGTCCTGTGGGGACTGGTATTGGTACTTCCGACAGCGTGAGGCTATGAGTGTCCGGGTCGTGAACGAGTGCCAACATTGTTGTGCGGTCGTCGTCTTCTTCGTCCGTCATGTCGTCGGGCAGTAAAATCACGGCGGGCATAGGCAATAGGCGGCGGTCATGAATGTCAGTAAGAACCCGGGTTGTGCGTACAGTGGTGGATACCGAGGCCGACGTGTGGGATGTTGGCCGCAGGCCGCAATTGCCGATGAAAATCACCGAGATTTCGATATCAAAAGTGATTTTAACGTGTTGAGAGATGGAATTAGAGGTATAAGAGCTCCAGGTGTAAATAGAGAAGACTCTGTGTTGTGTAAATGAAAGCGTTAGGGCGGATGGGGGGATGACTGTTCAAAGGGATATATAGTGGCGAAGATGGGGGGAGACGGGGGAATACGCAAGCAGATAGTAGGAGACGGCGGACAAACAACAAGCAACGAACATCTACCAACAAAAGAACGACAACAAATTGAACAGGGGATAAACTAAATAAAAACGAGATGAAAGAGACACAAAAATAATGTTCCTCTGCATCCTTGTTTGGGAAAAGGAGGGCGAGAACTGGTCGTTATAAGAATACACTAGACGATGGACGACCAATGCTGGCCACACATGCACAGACACAGACACAGGCACAGGGCACACGAACGCGCACACACTGCACGCACATGCACCGATGCAGATACAAAGATACTGACACGCACAAAAATAATAATAATAAATAAATAAATGACTGAAAAGAAGGCACAAACAGGCTTGCAAACGACCCCGGAACGAGCCACTTGCTCTACACACCATCGCAGGATCGCCAACAAGGACGCAATGGGTACATTAAGCAAACGGAGATGACGGAGCGGATGAAGATGAGGGAAGCAGGGGAGCAGAAGGGATTATGGGGAGGGGTACGGGGAGAAGGGGTCCGATAGGGGTAGGTATGTATGCAGTATGCGGTATGCAGTATGCGGTATGCAGTATGGAGGTATGGAGGTATGGTGGTGATGTTTAAGGGAAAGGGGAAGGGGAAGGGGGACAAAGCAGGGAAACGATGCGAGAGGCGGGATTTGGTGTGTTGGCATGCTTGCATATTGAGATTCGGCTGGGACGATGAAAACGAGACGATCGGTATCCAGGGCGGCAATCACGGTGATGGATGTGAGAAGGGGGTGTAAGTTGAAGTACAAATAAGTTGAGAACAAATAAGAATAATGTTTAAAATTTACAACCCAAGATAATTGTATGTAAATAAATAAAAAGACATAGAATATAAATATAAAGCAACAAGGTATAGAAAAAGGATATGTATCAGTGATGGAATAGGATTATTCTGGAGTTTTGAATAATAAAACGGAACAAAATTAGTTTAAAGTGTGGTAACGACCAAGTAAATTGAGGCCAAAGTCATGTCGGAAAATAGCCACACAAATACAAACCCAAACAAGAAGTGTGCAGGTGCTCTCTCCAATAGTTGGCACCTCCAGCAAGTATAAAGGGGGGCAGAGGAGGAGGAACAAGTAAAGTAAACGCAATCACATACCTTAACGACATTCCATTATATGGAAAGACTCGTCACGCAACCCCAGTTTTGCCAGCAAACGTATACGACTGGCACACGCACAGGTGCTCACCCACACCTAACCAGGGAGACGCGGAAAGCCTATCTGCGGAGCGAAAGCCTCCAGCTGCATGGGCCCGCTGCATGGTCTCGTTGTATACAGCCCCTCCTAGAGGGTGGTCGAGAGCATATAGGTACTTCACTCTGGGGGTGGGAAGGGTTGTGTGTACGAAGCGTGGTCGAGTGGTCGAGTGGTCAAGGAGTGGGGGTGAGGTCAGCGGTGAACCTGTTCGAGTCCCTAGACGAGAGAGAGAGCTAGCATGAGAGACAAGGCCATTTCGACCAAACGGGGAGCATGATCTGTCTTTTCTCTGAGTGGTTGTGGTCGTCGTTCTGTATCTGGTTATGGTTCTGGGCGTGTGCTTGTGCGTCTTACCAAAACAATGGGCCCCAATGCTCCAATGCTGGTCAAGCTAGACTTCCCTTTCTCCGCTATTGATGTCAGTCAACTCCCTTGGACCAGTATTACCAGGTCCCGGTGGCGAGCTTCGACGTTTATCCCAATTCCGGGTTTTTGGAGGGGGACGGAAAGGGGAAAATATGGAATATGGCGGTAAATAAATGAGCTGATGGCGGAAGAAAAGATAATAAAGGGTCGGCCGGGGCTAAGAAGGGGGAAAGCGCGAAGGGAAATCAAAACCGTGGACGAGGACAACGAAGATGGCGAGACAAATGTGTGTGAGTGAGGGTGTCGAATAAAGCACGACACGCACATCGTGGACGACCATATATGACAGAGTTGAGGTTGAGGAGAGGGGGGGCGTGTGTTTGTGTGTTTGGTTGGGGCCCAGGCCAGGCCAGGCCGGACATGGAGCTTGGACACGAACAACGCTGCAATAGGAGGTGTATGTTAAGGGGATGAGCAAGAGGACAGAAGTGAGGAGAGAGAGGGAGGGGAAAGGATGACTTTGGTAGCGGGATGGCCTGGCCTGGCCAGACCAGGAAGGCAAGAAGGCAGGAAAGTGCCACATCGGTCAGCTGTCTACAACTAATACGGTCCTTCCTTTTGAATGCAGCCCGGTACTGCTGCTTCTGCTGCTGCTTGTTTTGTGGGGAAGGCGCAGAGGAGGGATGCTGAGGAAAGGGTGGGAAGGTACGACGGAAGATGCTTAAAACGGAAAGAGGTAGTAGTCGACGCAAAGAAAGAAGGAACGAAGGCGAGGAAGGAAACGACGCTCGTGCAGAAAGATGTAACAATGGGAAGAGCGATGGAAACCATCGCGGCTCATGTTGTACAGGGTCACAGATGGCGCCGTCAGTCTGCATTTGGAAACGCCCTTTGCTACGTGTGCCTCTCTTGGCAAAAGGGCAGGCCATTGCTTGTTTTGGCAGTCTGCATGTGTGAAGGAGAAAGCTAAAAGTCAGGGCGAGGGCACAAGATAAAAAAGACGGGCTGAGCGGCGTGGGTCAGGGCCTACGACTATGCTTACGCCTGGGGGTTTTTGAAGCTGGCAATGGTTGATGTTGGCGACAATGGTGGTTGTGGGTGAACCGCGGATGTCGATGACGGGGACGGGAGCGCGGGACACCGACAGGCACTATATTAAGATGGAGACGGGCTGCCATGTGAGCGTAGAGGATATATGTGCGTAGGTATACTTGTACGGGTTGCGGGAACGGGACGTCAGATGCAGGTAACTATCAGGACAGCCTTGCGGACAAAAGGACAGGAGGACGTTGGTTGGTCGTGAAGAAGGAGGGGGAAGGGTAAAAGAGACAGCTGTGACCTGACAAAGGAATAGAGGAAAGCAATAAGATGTGGCTAAATCACTGACAGATGCGGTAAGAACAAAATAAAGATGGCTGAGAAAAGGTAGAGAGGTAGTCGAGAAACACTTATTGAATGATCTACAACGGATATCATTGTTTCCTAATATTCCTTGAAGCTCTGGTAGAATGGTAAACTGCGCGAAGAAAAACACGAGAAGTAGGAGAAGTTAGAGTAATGACAAAAGGAGGACAAAAGAAAACAAAGGGGGTAATAGGAGACGCAAAATAGGAGACGCCAAGTACCGCGTTCGCAGCTTGTGTGGTTGGCCGTAGCTGAACCGTTGGGTGCGTAAATAGAGTATGGGTAACGAAGGAGCAAAAATTGAGAATGGAAATAGAAGTAGGAAATAAGAAGTAAGAAATAGGCAGCAGGTAAAAGGGGGAAAAAAGAAGAAGAATCAAACCCCAAACTAATACGAGTGGGCGCCAAACCAAAGAATCGTAAACAGAGGACCATGACACGACAGAGAGCACGACACTCCGTCCTTCGTAGGACTGAAGGACAAAAAAGGAACAAGGGGCAAGATGACGGGTACGACAGCCAAATAGTCTGGGAAAGTGTGAGCGTATGAAGAAAGATGATGTGCAGAAACAGACTTTCGAGAAACAAGGCTGGCGATCTTTTGGTCGCTGGGCTTCCCAATTCATGCGGACGATCATGCATCAACAGGAGGGCGCGCCACCAAGGCTGAATGTTGAGCGGTTCACCACGGCGATCCGAGCAGGGGTCGCCGACAAGGTACAAGGGAAGAACTCAAATAGATGGATGTGACATAAGAACAAAGGTAAAAAAAAGTATGTACATAGTCATAAAGATGGAAGTGAGGTATACCCAAAATCCCAGAAGAAAAATACAACGCTCTAATGAGGAGACTCCAAAGTGAAATGCAACAATCGTGGACCCTTGCTTTGGCCCTAGTCCAAGTCCCCTTTTCGAAATTTCTCAACTTCAAAGAAACTGACCGGCCCTATCTCTCCCTCTCTCTACTCCAAAACGCCGTCACGGGCCCGGCTGCTGCCCTCCTCGGCGTCCTCGTTGTATGCGCGGTCCTTGCCCTCGCCGCGGCTATCCTCCGGGTACAGGATATAATGCTGCGCAAAGAAGACGAGGTCGTAAGCCATGGAAACATTGCCGAGCAGAAGCTTGACAGGGTTGCCCGTCAGGCCAGACCAGTCGTGCTGGCGGTAGCTGTCAATCAGCAGCTGGGCAATGCTCAGGACACCGCCGATAAAGTCGAGAAGCATAGAGTAGATGCTCCAGCCCTGGGTGCTGCGGTTGCGCCAGTTGACGAGGACTTGCGGGGAGTACTTGACGAGGGTGACGACGACCTTGACATAACCCAAAGCGTAGACGACGTCGAGCCACTGCCAGCGGGAGGAGGTGGTGGTAGTGGCCAGCATCGCATCGACGGCCGTCCCAGCAGCGTTGTCGCGGAAGACGAGCAGAACCACAAAGCCGACACCTGTGATACATCCTGCCATGATGCCCAGAATAAAGTTTGACGGCTTAGTGTTGCCGCCCAGGACCCGGCGCCGGCGCACCTGTTGCTGCTGGTGCTGCTGGCGGCCGTCGTAGCCGACAACGGCCGAGTCACCCGCGAGCAGCCCTTCCCGTGTACCATCATTTTCTTCACGGTCTGCATTCCACCCCCAGAGCTGCGGCAGCAAGTATTGCGACACGCCAAAGAGTGATAGGATCAGAGCGTGTGCGGCAAAGACGACGTCGTTGGTGGCGACGGTGGGTGTGAGGCCGTGGTGGCGGGCGGCGTATTCGGCGCGGACGGTGGCGGAGTAGCGCATAGCGCCCGTCGACAAGAGGTACGACAAGAAACCCAGGCAGTTGATGAGCGGAAAATCGACCGTCGTCCCAGACGTGGTACGGCGCTTGGCATTGAGGAGCGGCTGAGGGTAGAAGGAAAGCGACCAGGCGATGGTGTAGACCCAGCCGAAGAGGGCGGAGATGGCGGCGAGGAAGTCCATCGTGACGGAGGGAGGGAGGGTAGTGGTCGTAGTCGTTAGCTGAGGGGGAAAAAACTCGGTCGATTTGGGCCCTTCATCAGGTTTGGTTGGCTATGAAGAAGGGAAAGAGTTACAAGAGAGAGAAAAAAAGAAGGAAAGGATGAAGACGTTGGCACGCGCCGCAGACAAAGGGCGGCAAGTGCGAAGGAGGTGACGAGGTATTGCGTATTTGGGCAGATCGGCCTTCTCCCAAAAAGCTAATGACGGGATGGGGAAGGAGCGAAAGGGCAGGGCCGTTGGTAGGCGCTGGGCACCACTGGAGTGGACTCCGCAAACTCCGCAAAGAGCTCAAGCATTGCCTAACGCGCGGCCTGGAGCGCCGAACGCCGCTGTCAGCCGCTGGGATTTTGCACCCTTTACAGGGATTGCTTTTGACAGTGCCTACGCTAACTCGTAGGGCGGGCATCCACTAATACCGTTAGACAGCCCTCACAGCGTAGCAATAATCCTTGCGAACCCCTCAGCGGATCAGCACCAGAAAGGAAGGCGTGCGATGGCGCTATCTGTGTGCTATCGCGTGTCCTCCGTATGAGCACTCGGCATATTTACGCGATAATAAGCTATCTAATAAACGATTTCGTCGAAGTTTTTGTTGACTCTTCGTGTCGTTGAATACACAAGACCTCCGCTTTTCACTGACCATCGTGGAGTTGTAAGGGGTAGATATAGTCTATTTTCGATTTTTATATTCTTTTGTAGACAAACAAGTCAAAGTCGACTTGTGCCCATGAAATAAAGAGAAAGAAAAGAAAAGAAGAAGACAGGAAGAAATCAAGAAACAAGATTAACAGGAAATATGACAAAACAGCCAAACAGGATGCACGTTTTCAAGGCTTAAATCAAAAATGGGGGAACGAAGCTCTACCTCTAGGACCTCTAGAAAAATCATCCAAAGATACAGTATTTCGCTAGAATAAGCACACGTCTAATATTGTCTGTCGTTCTTTCTTTATACAGCAACAGATAGCAGAGGGTGTAGATAGGAAGCCCAAAGGCTGTAGAGGGAGGGTTGGAGGTAGGAGAGTCGCAAGACAAAGGAGAGATCGGTATTGAGGATCGAGGTATCGAAAAAAGGATGATAAATCGAGGGTTGGGATCGAAAATACGACGCCGAGGAGGGATTGTTGGCAAGGAGAAACTGTCGTCGGCGCCGAGTCCGAAAGAGTTTGAGAAGTCGGAAAAGGTCGAAGGGGGTTCGAGGTTTGTCTTTTTTTGGTTCGCTTGTATCCCAGAACGCCCAGATGCCAAAACGGCAAAAGATCCAAAAAAAAATGTGTGCAAAGAAAATGACAAAAGAGACAAAAGAGCAAATGCAAGGACAAGAAATAGAAAAAGAAAAAAAAAACATAAAGCGTAAATGCTCCCGCCAACCCATCTCTAAAGCGTCCGAGTTTTTTTTTCTGATGCAACCGAAAGGGAACCAAAAAAAGGGAAGAAGAAGAAGAAGAAAGAGGAGGAGGAACGAAAATAGGTGGCTATTAAGAGATGAAACAAGGTCGCTCATCACGACGCTTACGCCTTGCCGCCACCGCCCATGGTGGTGGGCAGCGACTGCCAGCCCTTATGGTCGGGCAGCTTCAGCTTGCCAAAGTCCTCGTCCAGGTCCAGAATGATCTTCAGCGCGTTGCGGCTGCGGACGAAGGGGGTCTGCACCTCGTGCGCCAGCTTGTCCTTGAACGACGACATGGCGTCGGCCACGCCCGTCTGGACCTTCTCGGACTTGGCGCTGCCAGGGAAGGGCAGCACGCTCTGCAGCACCTCGTACGCGGCCAGCGTGAAACCGAACTGCGGTGACGAACGCATGATACGGGCCGGACCACCCTTGAAGAAGGCACGGAAGCCCTCCTCCTTCATAATGGTCTGGGCCGCATGACGCAGACCAGTGTACTGGGTGTCACCCTTCCGGGCCTCGACCTGCAGACGGGTCTTGATGACGTCGCAAGGGGTCGTAAGGTAAGCAGCGGGCATACCGGCAATGGCACCGGCCGTCAGCAGCTGCAGCACACCGAGCTTCTTGGTCTTGGACTCGCCAAACATGTCCTTCTTCAGGTGGCTGTAGGTCGGGAAGTAGATGGCCGAGAAGGGCACATCACGCAACAGACACGCGGAGGCACCCTTGTACAGACCGACGAGACCCAGGTTGCGCACGATCCACATGGCCGAGCGCTTCGGCGCGCCCTGGACGTTTTTGGCGACCTCACCCTGCACCTGCAGACGAATCTTGACAATCTCCAGGGGGTTGGTGAAGACGACCTGGCAGGCACCGGCAGTACCACCAGCAATGACCTCGTGGCCCACCCAGATGGAACCGTCCTTCTTGGTCAGCAAGCGGCGCACCAGGTCGTTGACGGTCAGCTTAATGGCCTTCTCGGGTGCGACACCAACGAGCTGCGGCAGCACACCCGAGTACAGGCCCAGGAAACCCTCGTTGCGAATGACCTTTTGGAAGCAGTCAATCGAATTCTTGTACAGGCGCTGGCCGGGCTCGGCGCCACGCTGGTTCTGCAGACGCGTCTTGACGAGATCAATGGGATACACCATGAACGCGCCAAAGGCACCGGCCAAACTACCGAGACCAAAGTTGTAGGCGGACTCAAACGCCTTGGAGGCAAAGCTGCCCATGGACGACTTGGCGCGCTCGGCGGTCTGCTGGACGCGGTCGCTCACACCCTCGACGCGCTCCTGGCTGCGCCATGCCGGGTCTAGGACCTTGGCAAAGTCAGCCAGGCCCAGGCGGCCCGAGGGCTCGTCGATGCTGGCAAAGTGGAAGAGGATGTCGGCCTCCATCGGGGTAAAGAGGGAGAAGCGAGTGATGCGGGCGGCCTGGTTGAGGAAGTCGGTGCGGGTGATCTTGTTGTCGGAGCTCTTGGCGCAGGCGCGGCGCACAATGAGCTCGACAAGGTCCATCTCCTTAATCATGTTCTGGAAAGCACGGACGTTGGCGTAGGAGATCTTGGTGCCCTTGGAGATGTTGCACAGGGTGTGCAGGTGCTCCAACAGGTGGTCGGACAGCTTGTGCTTGGCAGTCTCAAGAATGATGCGCTCAAACTCGTCAGGCTCAATGTAGCCGTCGCCGTCCTTGTCGAGCAGCTGGAAAGCTTGCCGTATGCGCTCGCCCTGGAGACCGCGCAGCATCTGGGAGAACTGCTCGTAGTCCATGTCGTGGCGCTTGCGCTTGTCGCCAATGTACAGCTTGGCCCACTCACAGTCCCAGTTGAAGGGGATGGTGGTGGTGCCCTTGTTGAGCTCGTAGAGGCGGCGGAAGTCATCGTAGCGGACAGTGCCGAGGCGCTCGACGTCGAACAGGCGGAAGGCGATCTCGTACTCGGCGTCAGGCTTCATTAGGATGTTCTCGAAGTAGGCCCAGTCGGACAGATTGACGCGGCCCTGACCGCGGCGGTCGGCGACGGGGAAGAGGATGGTGTACTGTTCGCGCTTGATCTTGTGGTAGTCCTCACCCTCGGGCGCAATGGCGTTGATGAATTCGTTGAGGCCCATGCCGAGCTCTCCGGTCTCGGCGTCGGGGACGGCATTCTTCAGGAAGCGATGCCGCGTTTGCGCGGACAGCTGTGCAGGCTCTTCATGGCCGAGCAGGCTCTCTTTCACGGCCTCCTTCACCGTGGATGTTGGCGACATGGCGGACTAAGAGGAGCTGTGGTCGTTCGGCATGCGTTGAAGGAAGTAGGGGGAGGGTAGAGGGAGTCAGAAACGAAGTCTGAAGTCGAAGCTGGAGGAAGAGAAAAAAAAGCTATGTGAGTAACAAAAAAAACACCGGAGACAAAAATAGACGAGATGAAAAAGACCCAAGCAACGGCGGAGGGACAAAAAAAGGAATGGACTGAGACTGTAGGGCAGAACGGTAGCTGCTCGTTTTTTTGTGCGTGGAGAAGAAAAAAGTGTTTTCCAGAAGAATACGGAGACACTGTGGGAGAGAATGAGGAGGACGAGGAGAAGGGGTGAGTTGAGACAAGCAGATGAGGAGGCGAGGGAACTCGATATGGAGGTTCAATGGGGTCGGCCAAGCCAGAGAAAGACAAGTGACTCGAACCAGCAACGGGAAAAAAAGGGAAACAAAACGGAGAAGGGGGTCTCTTGAGAAAATGATGGAGAGGGGGAGGTCCAAGTGGATAAGGATCAGTGCATCCCAGGTGGACGATAGTGTGCGCTTGGGATGCAGATGTGGAGAAGGACAGAGTGGATGAGGTTCGAAACGGGTGGTGGAGGATGAGGCACAAGGACGAGAGAACGGACAGGAAAAAAGAAAAGAAAAGAGAGGACGCAAAGAGGCAGAATGGAGTCAGGAGTATCTTACGCGAGCTAGCAGACAGAGCTACGGAAAGGCGGAGGACCAGGGTCGAGGAGGACCGGGAGATGGAAGGTGCAGACGACCTAGGGGAAGGTCGGGCGAAGAAAGCGCGAAGGGGGCCAGATCGGAGACACACAGCGATGGGGCGCGTAGGGAGAGAAAGAAGAGAAAGAGCAAGATGTTCAGGAAGGAAGGCGCAAGCGATGCCCAAATCAAGACTGTCGTTACTATCGTTGGAAAGAGCAAAGAAAGAAGATAACGAAAGAGAAGGAGCGAGTGTGCTACGAGTGGAAACGGATCGTAGAAAGGAAAAGGCGCAAAACGTGAGAAAAAAGAAACCTGTTGTTGGACTTTTTTTTTCTTCTTCGCCGTCATTATTTTTTGCCGCAGTATATTTTTTTTTTTTTCTAGTTTATTTTAAGCTCTGTCCCCTAATTTTTTTTTCTGGTGTCCTTTTGGCCTGCCATCATAATAGTCATTCTGCGTCGCGATTCGCCTGTTTGCACTCCCGCCACAAATAGCGTCCACTGGCGGCCGACATTTGTCTCTTTGTGATACGGTGTCAGTCAGGGGCTTGAACTTTTGGTGACTTTTGGTGGTGGTGCAGTCGCGTCCCCCGAAAGGCAAAATGGCAGGCGCGAATGGCAGGCAAAAGGCAAAAAGGGTAGGCGAGAGGATGGGCAAAAAGGGCAAGCGCGCTACGGAAGAGCGCCGAGAACGCCATGGAAGGAGCGTGGAAGGTGGCCTGCCGTGTGTGTGCCAATGCGACAATGCGCCAAAACACTAAAACGCGCCAGCACTCTGGCACTGTATTGCCTCTCTACTAACCTGGCGCCGCGTAAACTCCGACACGCTTTTCAATCAGAGAGAGACACACAGAGACAGCTGTGGAAATGGAAAAAGAGGCCTAGCAAGGGGCTACGCTAAGAGGCCCGTCTTGCACGCGGCGGGACCAGAAAAGGCCAGAAAAGGCCAGAAAAAAATGCAGAAAATGGGCAAAAGGGGCAAAAGGGAGCTGGGAATACGGAGAACATCGCCTCTAGCAGCGTCGGCGGCGAGCTTCCAGCCCAGTCGTGCTTCCGTTTGTCCCTGTGCAGTGGACTCGCGCGTTTCCCTTCTCCCATCCATCCTTGTTCGGTAAGATATGTGTACAATAAGATATGCTCGCTAATTGTGATCAGATGTGGCGTTTGAGTGCTTGTGCTTTGTACAGTTCTGTTTCCGTTCAATGTGTCAGTTCGTTCCTTCCTGTACGAGATGAGCCCAGATACGCCCGCGACGCCGCCACAGAGGGAAAGACCAAATACGACGAAACGGGATCCAATTCCCGGTGTCGGCGGCAATCTACAATACGAATGAGATGCCAGATGAGGTGCACAAAAGGCCTCGTACAGCGTAACAGAGCGCACAGAGCGGCACTCGGAGAGGACACCTGCCCAGAGAACCCGTGGGCATCTGAGCTGTCAAAACTTTTGAGCTGTTTGAGTAAAAAATACCCCATATAGTTGGGGATTGCCCATGCAAGAGATACCGAAGGCCGCATCTCATCTCCAAAACGGAAAGCGCGGTCCGTGGAACGGAGGGCCTGGGACGCACCTGAGGGAAAAAGGAAAAGGCCGCAACCGTCAAGTCGGTGGCCGCACTGGGGAACTGCCATTTCCCGGAGGGTGGCCAGTTGAGTTTCCCCAACAGATAGACTACGAGCTGACAGACACACACACACCGAAGCGCTCTAGAAGCAGCACCTTCTTCTCGGTGATTTAGTCCGATGTTCTCTGACCTGCTCTGGTGATATATATTCGTGGCCAACGGATGGGAGTTTGACAGCTGTCTTTATATTTGGCAAAAAGGCACTCTATTCTTCCCGTGTCTTGAGCTGCTCTGTTAAACCTTTTTTTTTTCTCACAATTTTTGTCCAACGGCAAAGAACGTTGCATTTTCCCCTTGAGAAAAAAGTGTGTGTGGTAGCAATGCGGTGTGTGCCGCTCTTGATCCCAAGAGCCTGGCCAAAAACCACACACAAAAAAACGAAACAAAACGGGCCTGGCCCACAGCCGCACTTGCATGGCCGGACGGCGGATGGGTAGCATTTCCTCATTGCTCACCGTCTTTGCTGAATTTTTTTCTCGTGACATGCAGGCTTTTCGAAAAATCGTTGATCATCCCCGTACAATCGGACATATTTACAGAGCGGCCCATTAGAGTACGGAGTACGATGTAAATGAAATGTTCTGTAATATCTTCTTCCCCAGTGCGCCTTCCGTTTGTGGGGGTTTCTCATCCCGCGTGTGGACTTGCCCGTTTAGGTATTCCAGTCCCCAAAAATGCGCGTGAGCGACTTCCTTCCTTGGGGTTCAGACTTGGGACTTTAAACTGCGAAATTTATCCGCGGCATAATACCGCCCTATGCGCAGAAAGTTTCAGGGGATGAGGCCAGCGGTCTTCTTCTCGTTCAATATGTGTACACTGTGGCCTACAAGCATGACTCTGTTTGCATCATCCGTCTCATACACATGGCCCATCTCGCTGCATCTCTCGTGATATTCTTTCGTTGATGAGGTCCCCAGCAGCCCCCCATGCTTCTGATGTTAACTAAAAGAGGGTTTGCCGACTAAAAAGGGTTTGCCGGGGAGGCTAGAGAGAGTGCTAGGGGCAGAAGCTAGGAAAAGAGAATGAGGATGCGTGACAGTGATGGGATTGAAATAAAATAAGAATTTAAACGGGGAGAAAGGGTCGAGACGAGCAAGTGAGCCGTTGCAGCAGAGCACAAAACACCTGGGGGAAGGCGCGAGACGTGACACCTGCCCTGCACTAGGAAAACGGTGGGCCCACAAACGGAGCGGGAAACGGTGACAGAACTCCGGAGGACGGCATCTTCATATTATCAAAGAGACATCGCTGTAACAAAGACCAATCTCTCAGTTGTGCACTACATGTCGTGATTAATTGTCCCTAACAATAAGAGACAAGTAAACATATTAAAAGGGAGCATCGGCGGTGAGAAAGGGGAAATAATAGGAAGCATGACCACGAATTGCGGTGCCGCAAGACGTCCTCTTACGGTGGGAATGAATCCTGTGGCCTGGCCATTTTCTCCAAAAGCGACTCGCGACCCTTTGACCTCGAGCAAACAAAAATGGCGTGGGCAGTCCAATATTCCGTAGGGAGTACCCAAAAAGAGGTGGTGGACACCACTCGGCTTTCGGAGAACAGGCGCTGGTGCTCCAAGGTGATGGGGAAGGTGGAAAGGTACAAAGTTACTTTAGACTTCAATTTTTGCGGAAGCTGCCCACCACGGTGCCACCTAACCGCCTCTCACCGTGTTTGCGCACAGTTAGAACACAGTATCACCGTTACGGTCTTGCAGCGACTGCTTTTTGCAGTCCATCACTCTCGCCTCTCCAGTTTAACCTAAACTGCTGTGTACCTGACGATCGACAAGTTCTAAGGCAAGGAAAGAGCCATTGATGAAGCTTTGCCACTGACGCAACAGGGCACAGCTGCAAATGGAGACGGTTACGACATTCGTGCCTTCCTGTTCCCTGTTTAAGCTCACAAGTACTCAATCTTGACTTCATTCCTGCCAATTTTATTGATGTCGCTGCCCTGTATTCGTACTTGTAACAACACCCAGGTCAATTGGCTTGTTTCTCATTGTTTCCCTTCTCCCCTAGCTTCCGGGTATCAGACTTCCACTCCACCTGCAAACTGACACCGCCCTGCGTCCCCTGATGACCTTCCCCTCTATGCCCCCTCACGACCTACAAGGCACTTCCCGTAGCTTGATGATAGTGCGCAGCAGCGCGCCCGGTTTTTTATCGAGGCCGTGTGACATCCAAGCACCCCAATTTCTGTACTAAATTATGTTGTACCTTTTGTACTTTCAAAGTTCGATTTCCCCCTTTTTCTAGTTTCTCTTGTTCGTTCGTTCGTTCCATATGCAATTCCCTTCTCTGGCATGTGGGCAAGCGCCCGCGAAGAGCTACTAATAGAAACCTCGGAGGGGAAGCGCCTCGGGGGTTGGAGATTGAGAGAGATAGAGAAAAAGACCAGCTGATCCATGCGGACCGCAAAACGAATACCGAGAGCTTTTGATTGCAGATGAGTTCTGCTGTTCAATGTATTGAGAAATGCCATGCCTGCAGATTTATTGATCTCGTAGACTTGACAACTAAATTGATGGTCGTCGACCATCCTCTTCAACATCTAGAAATGATCAACTTTTTGGAGAGATCCACTGCAGATGGCAGAGAACTTGGGTAACTAAGAACATCAATACCACGTACGACATTTGACGCACAAAAACAAACAAAAAAGAGCTCCCCCACGTCTACCCACCAGCCCACCAGGCCAGGGCTAGCTAGACCTTACCTTGCTATCCCGCGTTTGCCCACCTTATTGAAAGCTGGACTTTATACGTGCCAAGTCTCTGCTTATAAACTTTCAAGCTTCAAGGACTGGACGACATCGAGTTTTACGCGATGAAATCTCATACAGCTGCAACAGAACGCATTAAATTTGTTGAATTGAATAAACGTAGCACCTATAAACCCCTTCCTCCACCGCATCGGTGCGATCCGTCTACTGAGCGATTTTCACCTCCCTCCCCAAGACCCTTGGAACCATCCGAGTCAATGTATTTAGAACGCCAGCCCGTCCCATCCTGCCACTCCATGCTTATATGTACTACTCCGAGGATCGGACACAGATAGCGTGGAACAAGGAAAGGAAAACGAAAAGCAAAAACACAGCAGCCTTCACAGAAACAAAACAGTAGTAAAAACCGGACATAACAAAATGGGGAAGTAGGTAAATAAGTAAAATGTAAAAGAAAAATTATCGTGTCTCATACAGTCGTCAAAAAGGGTGAAAGAAAAGACTGCCTATACAAGACAGTTCTATGGGTTGGGTATGTTTGCATGAACCAGAGGGGGGACAATAAAGACTGTTGGTGCAAGTGGGATGTAGACAAAGTGCCATAGGCCAAGTCCGAGCAATACAAAGGGAAATAAACAAAGCAAACAACAAGGAAGATGCTGTGTAAGAAAAGCATCACATGCCAGAGAAACAATTCTGTAGACACAAGAGACGCCATAAATGCATGTCCTGACCGGTGAAAAAACATCAGGGAGTAGTCAAGGACGATTTTGGGAGGGAAAGAGTGACAGCCTAAACATGTAACTGCTGCGTGTCCGCAACAAGAAGCACGTAGAAGCGCCAACAGAAAGGGGAAGACAAAGCTTGAAAAAAGCAACGTAGTTCGATTGAGACATGCCATGAGCTGTGCAGAACGCGGGGGGTGAAGAGAGGCAGGTCTAGAAACGCGTAGGCCATCTCCCCGGACACCGATGAATGTCCGAGCAGGCCTTGAGCAACAGTAAACAGTCGTTCTAAATCAGTCGGATTGTTGGCCGGTCATGCTGTCAGTCGCAGTGTCAACCTCCGGTCGAGATGGTTGTTTGGCTTTTGCTGAGCCACACGGGCACAACTTAAGCAATGCCGTAGATGGCATTGTCCTGGTGTGAGCTTGAGCCAGCGTCGGAACGGACAGCTGCACCAGTGTCGACAACCGAGTCCGTGAATGAATCTGTAAACGAAAGGCGATGGCGGGTGTGATGGTAGGCCTGCAGAGGAGGCAGCTGGTAGCCCCGGCGGACTTCGTTCTCCACATACACTGCAGCTCTCTTGAACTTAGCATGGGCGTACTTGTCGTACACCACGGCATGGTGAGAGCCGGGGTGGCGACAGCAGTGAAGGATCGTGTTTGCCAGCGGGCGGACCTGGCTCCATGTGTAACCCGAGTAGTGCGTGTGGGCCGAAGACTAAACAATAAACAACCACTGTTAGTATATTCACCAATAATTGGGTAAGGGAATGGAATAAAGGAAGAGACGAGAAAAGGGATATAAAAAGCACATACCCAGCTACCCTTGTATAGCATCATCCGGGCCAAGCAATGAGCACCTGCTGCCAAAAAGCTTGGCGGGCAGGCCACAAAGCGCTCGTCCATGACGGTGACCTCCAGGAAGTACTTAGCAAGCGTTCGCGTGTCCAAGTCGTACTCGTCCGCCTTGCTGATACGACGCAGGAAGCTCATCGGGCCCGGCCAGCCCAGCTCGAAACCAAGCATGCTCAGCATGAAGCGCTCGGCCTTGAGAATCTCCTCCTTGGTATAGCCACCGTCGACCATAAAAATGATCTCCTCGATTGAAGGACAGATAATCTCTTCGTACTTGGCGGCAATGAAGATGGCTGTGGCACCGACAAGCTGCAGCTTGGCAACCGACACTATCTTGGTTGACAGGAAGCGGTCAATGTAGTTGACTGTGAGAAACAGCGTTTCCGGTAGCAGGTTGAAGCGCGAGTGGACCTGGATCAGCCACTCCATGAGCACCGACCGCATGGACCACTGGATCTCGGTCTGTTGATCCATGTAGTGTGCACTCGGAAGCATCCGGACCTAGATGCGAACATTGTTAGTGTGCTGCTCGATTGTTTGCTGACATGCCATAGATCAACTCACCTCAAGCTCCTTCATGTAGCTGTTGATGTCGTCTCCGTACTCGGCGACCATGCTAATGTCCCAGGCCTCATCATCAAGCTCCTCGGGAATGCCAGCCTCCTCGACAATGGCCCGGGCAATGTCCAGCTCATTCTGGATCTTAGCAGTCATCTTGGGCATCAAAACGGTCGTCAGTGCACCTGTGGTGTTATCACCCAGGGACCGGAACGAGTGGGCCGTCGTGTAGGCCTGGTCGTCGTAGAAATCAGCATCGTCGTCCCAGGGCTCCTCCACCTCGGACATGGCGCTGGCCATGGTGGCAGCAGGCATGAACTCGGCCGGTGTCGGCTCCACAAGAGGGAGGTAACGGGCATGGTCTTCAATGGGGCGAAGGTGCTCTTCCGACTCAAGGACAGCAGCCTCAATCTCCTCACGGAGACGGCCAATGTCATCGTCAGAGCCATCCGACAAAGGTGGCAGGGAGGTGTGGTGGAAGTTCTCGACAGCATCGACAAACGGAGCTTCGTTTGCGTCGGCAACCTCGCTGCTGTGCGAGATTTCAATGTCAATGTTGTCACTGTGGTCGACAACACTGGTAGGCACTTCCTCCGGCTTGCCAATTGGCTCGGCAATGGACTCGGCGATCTGCTGGGCAATGGGCTCGACTTCGGCAATGGGGCTGTGAGCAGGTGCATTCTTGGGGGCATCTGCAAAAACAACAACATCCTGGCTGTGTTCAATGGGAAGACGGCTCAGTGTTCTCCGAAGGGGTTTCTTCTGCTGCTGCTGGAGGGCATCTGCGTTCTTAAGGCACGGCTGGCTCTTGCTGTGGCGAGGACTCCGCTTCGGCTTGTTCAAGTTGGCAATGGCTGATTCCGCAAAGTCATCAACGATAGTGGCAACCTCGGGCCGGAGCACGGCCGGTGCGTCCTTGATCTGGGCATCCTTGCCGGTGACAAACGTTGCCTTGCGGACGGGGCCGGTCTGTGTCTTGCCAATCGGCTGGAATGTGGTGGAGGTCGGGACAATGCTGTTGCGCGGCCGCTGGGCAGGAGCCATAAAGCCAGCGGTAGATGCCGGCTGTGCAACAGTATCCTTAGCATGTGCAGGAGGTGGAGGAGCCGGCATCAGTGCCGTTGAGATAATACCCGCCTTGGACACATCCACAATCGTGGTGGCTTTGAAGCCGCCGTAGACTGCAGCGTTGTTGTCCACCTGTCTCACCACGTTGCTGACATCGCCAAAGGCAGTCCGCTTCGTCGGGCCCTTAGCCTGAGTAATGCCATTCTCCTTGATGGCATCCTTGAAGATGGGAACGCCAGTCGACTTATTGCGCTGGTGGTTGTTGGTGAACGCCGCGGGTGCCATGTTCTCGTTGTTGAGTGTGGAGTTTGCCCGGAAGGCGCGTTGGGCGGGCTAACGCGTAGGACGCAAATGTTAGCTCTCGAAATGCAAAAGAGATGATAGAAAATATGACAAAGTATTGTACGCGTAAAGAGTTTGGGATAGTCGGTGGAGAAGAATTAAAAGCAAAAGAAGCCCAGAGAAACTGAGAGCCATTGCAAAGCTATCAATATATCCAAATATACATTGGTAGCACAGATGCGGCTACAGTCTGCCACGGCGACGAATACACGCTCCATGTAGCTCGAGACAAGATACACGAAGCGAAGCAGAAAAGGTAGGAAGATGAGAGCTCGAGAAAAAAGCTCACGGCGTGCAAAAAAAAGAAAGAAAAAAAAATAGCTTGGAAGCGAGCTCTTCAAGAGCTCGACAGCTTGTGTAACTCACCTTGGCGTCCATGATGGATATGTGGTTTGTGATTGGAGTAGAAAGGATGTCGAAAAAATAGCTGGCAAGACAATGCTCCTTTTTAGGGGATTAAGTGATAGCCGCCGGAAAAGAGATACGTGACAGACGAAGCTTGTGAAGCTCTGGTAGTCGGAGATGTTTGTCGATGTTGAGATAGTTCGTGTTTGGTTGGTCGTAAAAAACGCGGTACGTATGCAACGAGGTCGAGGCCAAAAGAAGTATGTTTGTCGTCGAGGTCGTCCAAGCCAAAGCAAACGATTGCCAGTCAATCGCGTCTAGCAAAAAGCAAGAAGCTGTCGAACGAAGCCGGAGTGGCTGACGATGCTGATATTGGGCGAAAAGACGCGTCTCTCGAAATGTGTCGGTCGTTTCGGTTTATTTTTGAGGTTATTCTTTGCGTGTATCCTTCGTATCTTCGTTTTTTGTCGAGCAGGAAAAGTCGACGATATCTCGCAGCAAAATTGACACGCCTCGAAAAAACGAGTGAGAGTCACTGAGCTGCGAAACGGGACGACATGGGAGGAGGCGAAGAAAGAAAGAAAACGAAGACGAAAAGACGGCGGAGATGTTGTGGATGTCGAACGCAAGAAAAGAGAAAGAGGGAAGAAGAAGAAATCGAGACGAGAACAACAAAAACAGAAAGAATTGAAGAGGGACGGGAAGAGCCTGGCTGGACAACAACAAAAACAAAGCGATGCCAGCAGGAAGAGAAAGAGACCAGGGGAGGGGAAGGAGGAGGAAGAGGAGCGGAGGCCTTCAACTGCGCTGTAAACAAGAAGAAGGATGGACCCAAACAAGAAAGGAAAACGGTAAAAAATATCAATAAGAACGACGAATGGGAAGAGCAGAAAGGACGACTGCGATCGAAGAAGGAGAGGACGCGAGAACAACAGAGACAACAGAAGGAAGAAGGATACAAAGGGAGAGGTGCAAAGGGGGAAAAGGAGTGGTCGAAATTGCAGCTACTGTTGTTGTGGTCTAGCGTGGAGAAGGGAAATAGAAGGAAAGAGCGAGAGGTCCAGCACAACGGGGCCTTTCAGAAAGCTTTGGGCAGGCGACGAAATGAGGAAAGAGCCACAAAAAGCTAGAATCAAAACAAAGAAGGTGCGATGGAACTTGCTGGGGTACGGAGCACAGGGCAGGTGCGAGTGCCAATTTTACGTGCGAATGGAACTGACGTTTTTGTGCCTTTTTTTGGAGTGCGCTGCTCATGCCTGACTGGGAAAGAGCGACGGAGGTCGCGCCTGCCCTGTCGGGATACAATAGCAGAAACGAGACACTTCCCAATGTAGAATTAGCGAAAAATGCGTCACCGCCAGATCGTCAATGCCTCCTGGGCTCCTTCCTCACATTTTGCTCACTTTCTGCTCTCATTTTTGTGCACTTTCCGTCCACAAACTCTATCGCCTTTTTTTGTTATTTGCGACCACTTGGATGTATCGCTTTTGTTTACTCCGCATGTTGTGGCGCATAAATCGCCCTGCATAAACTAGTGCCTGCACTGTTGCCATAGTACCAGGCTGCATATGAGCGGGTGCGCGTGTCAGTGGCGAGCAAGCGTGCGAGAATGAGAGGCCTTGCGGCAAAGCTCCCATTGCATTGACGAGCGAAGGAACACGCTGCGGGCCGTTGGAGGATGTTTGTATTCAGCTTCGTAAAAGTCAAAAGTGAAAAATAAGCGAGAAAAGGCATGTATGTCAAAAGACGACCAGACTGCCGGAACGAGGAAGATTGGCATGGCCGTTGGCTTTGCATGAGATGAATAGGATTCATCAACAATTGATGTATCTTGTGTTTTTTCTCCTCATTCTGGTTGTTTTTATCGTCGCTTGTATTTCGCAACATGCCAATGAAGAATGCGTTGCGCAGAAAACATTGAAGAGAAACCTCGTAATTTCAAGCTTTTGGCCTCTCGTTTCTGTCGCTTTTTATGCGCTCCCCACTTTGGCAAGCACGCAGTCTCCAGTCCAGAAAGAAGGAAAGAAGGAACGCCAGCAAACCCCTGCCAGTGATTCTCACTGGGGGCAGGAAGGAACGTACCACACGGCGTTTGTTTATGTGTTTATTGACGACGAGGCATCCGCGCACTGCGATTGGTCAAAAATCTTTGGAGGGCTTGCTGTGGGCTGCTTTGCTCTTGGCAGGCTCGGCAGGCTTAGTCAGTTTTGGTAGTCCTTGCTGGCTGGCGGCCAGCTGGCGAGCGTCTGGTCCCCAGCTGGTGACAGACAGCCGCGGATGGGGAATAATCCGTGCCGGTGACGTTATGCCCCTTGTACCTCCGTACCCGATTTTTTCGTCAACGTGCGCTGCTCCAAAGGTGGACTAGCGCGCCCCACCCAGATCGAACGTGGCTCTGATTCTTTCCTCTTTCTGCCCTCTTCAACAGCCCCGCACGGGCCAGGTCGCGTCTCCCGGCAGCATTTGAATTTCGACAAGAAGCTAAATCAACGCTTCAGAATATGGTTTTTATGAATCCAAACTAACCATGATAATAGCTTCAATTCTGCAAATTGAATGATACTTTTAAAGTTCCAAAATTCATAGTGGTTGTGTGTAAACTCACGCGTCGGGCCGGGGCAGCGCCAAGACCGTCGGGTTGCAGCGGCTGTGCGCCAGGCTGACACGCAGTCACGTGTGAATTTTGGCAACCAAAGTCTCGGCTCTTTTTTTAGCATCTTGCGCATTTTCAATTTAACTCCCTATTCGGGACTCTTATCCTACACCGCGCACCACCCCCTTGTGTTTCGTCTTAGGGGTCTTTTTTGGTTGGCTTTCAGCCATTCTGTCTATTTTTTCCCTCAACAGTCCTTATTTTTCAATTTGTCTCTGCTTCAGCTCCGGGCGGCTACACGAATGCGATTGGAATCGGAGCGGCTCTCTCCATTTACTCTTTCTGTTTAGTTTGAAGCTTCTTTGTCACATTTCGCATTTCGCAGCGCGCGAACCCCCTTTCCATTGCCATTTCAAGAAAACATCATTTCCTGCGCTCGAGAAATTAATTTCACATCTGCGCGCGCATCGCCTTTTGGGAGCGCCCTGTTCGCAATTCGAGTATTCTACTTTGTCGTTTACTGACGCCTCTCTTTTCTCTTTTTGATCCATCTCCACCGCCCTTATCTCACCGTTCGCGCGCCGTCCGCGCCTTCCCTGGTTTTTTTCGGACTTCAGGTGTCTTTTTTCTTGGTAATCGCCTCAACTTCCCCGCCTTTTCCTGCCTTTGTCCGCCGCCGCCGCAGCGACGAGCAGCGCGCAAACTGCGCCACACCTCATTCAATCCGAGGAGCAAAAGGCGAGCGTCAAAAGAATGAAAAACAAATCGATTGTGCGATCGCATCTCAGGTGAGCAACATGGAGTTGTCGCAACCACACCAGCGCTCTGAGCCAGACCAGACCGACCAGTTCCTGCCCTATTGGGCTGACCGGCTCTTTCCCCTTGCGATTGCGATTGCCTCACTCTCATCGCTCTTTCCTGCGTTTTCATCCCCTGAATGGTTTTTGCGACGGCACTTGCGGCTTTTGGAAATCGGCCAGCTGTGGACGGCCCGGCGCAAATCGCCAGGAAAAACTGCCACACTTTCAAGTCATTCTGCCACACCTTCAACACAGTGCCAGAGACATGTGTTTTGCGACGGTTTTACGGTCCCAAGAAGAGAAAAAACTTGATTGCAAAGAAAACCTCGTCACCTTCGCACTCTTTCCCCTCTTTTGCAAAAACAGCTGCGCACAAAGCCCATCTACCCATCTTCCCCCATTCCTTTTTTTGTGTACAACCGTATATCATCTGCTTTCGCGCCCAAAGCAGAAGGAACATCGTCGCATTCGCCTTCTGCTCTGTAGGACAGGCGCGATGCGCTGGTCGCCTTACGTAGTTTATCCTACCTTGGAGATCTCAGGCTCATTTCGCACAACGTCAGCTGAAAGCAAATGGGTTCCCTTGTTTTCCCTTGTTTCGCCCTCTGGGCGCAACCACTGTCTGGTCTGGTCTGTCGCATGTGGCTACGCATGCGCGCACACGCTCTCTGTGGGCATGGAGGAGATGGAGAAAAAAAGAGATAGGGGAAGCGCCCGGCTGTTTACCGCCAGCCTCTTTTGCGCAGCGTAGCTGTTTCGTCTCACATTGGTACATCGTCGCAGGGAGGCAAGTAAGGACTAAGGTGAGAGCCATAATGCCGTAGTCAGTACAGAGTTATCTGCAGCGCATTCTTTAAGGAGATTCCTCTTGAAATGCGTTGGCATCTTTACTGCCCCCAACTCTCGCAACCAAGAGTCTACCAAGTACAGTCGCAATGCGCCCAGGCAGAGACGATGCAGAGGACCGGACCAAGTGCCGCTGCGAGGCCTGCGTTGCGTTGCGCTGCGCGTGGGACCATTTCGGGCTGGAATTGTATGCACGATGTGTGTGCACAACGAGACATGATGAGTGTGTACAAAGCAACCATGCGCCACGAGTCGATGATGAGCTTTGGGGTGGGTGCAAAGTGAAGGGGGAAACGAAAGAGTTGAAGAGTGGATGGATGGGGCCAGTGGCGACTTTTCCTGCTCAGAAAGCAGCACGATTAAACGAGGTTTGATTTGATTTGCTTTGCCGTTTTGATTGTTTTTCGTCATTCCCCAGCCCCATGGCCTGTCCTCGTTGTCTTCAGTGTCCTCACTGTACTTTCTTGCTCGTCACTCTCTTTCTGTCTCTATTGCCTCCGTCTCTTCTCGTGATCGGCCTCCGTCTCGTGTTTAACACATCAATTACCCGGAATTCCCAAGAAACACATGAGCAGGGAGCCAAAGCGCAACCCACCCTCCCGTTGTGGAACATGTCCGTTGCAGCATGAGATAGATGGAGCAAAGCGGTAGAGAATGCCGTTAAAAAGGCAGTATGCAGTTCATGTAGAGTGTGCCAACGCGACCGGCAATGCGCCGCGACCACGCAGTGAGATCTGGCAAGACATACAAGCTCGATCGACAAAAGGAAGGGAAACAGACGAGAGATAACTGTTGGCCTTTTTGGTTCAGGTTGATACATATGCGACTGGCATCCTTTCTCCTCTTTTCTATTGCGTGCAAGAAAGCGGTGACGGACAGTGACGGCGGTGACGGCCCCTGCAGGAAAGAGTAGCAGCAGAACCCAATGTCTACAGCGCCGTGCTCACTCCTTATATGCCAACCCATCAGGGTGTGCCAGGGACTTCTTTACTGGACCATCAACTGCACACAATATGCAAGAGATATGTTTACAACATGCTTTCCCCGTAGGATGGGTGAGTGGGTTCTCTCGATGGGCGCGTTGTCTGTTGTCCACGGACACCATAGAGGCGACCACCGTCTCTTCTTCTTTTCTCTTTTGCGGCCTCGCGGCCTTGTCCATCCCATAACTGTATGCAAGAGGACAATTTCTGCGGTCTCGCGATGCACCCTTTTCTGCCCCTAGCGCAGTGGCGGCGGGTCAGCCTAGTCCTTCGACAGTGCAAAAAAAACTGCGATGTGCAATCATGGCTCTTGGCTTTGAAGGGTTTCCTCCGTGAAGAGAGAAGAGGCGGCGGTCTGGCGCGTGAACTGCAAGCTTTTCTTTGCTTCTTGTTCGTTGCTGTTTGTGTACGCAGTACTCGTATCTTGCATATCTTGCAGTCCAGGTTTCCTTTTGTTCGCTTCTATTTTCGCTGGTCGACAGAGTACTTGCTTCCTACGGAGTATTGCTTTCCTCGTGTCTCGCCATAACGTTCCGCCCTCCCTATCTCGCTTGCCCGGCCATGTCTATGTCTGGCTGTCCGCATTCCACGTCGCTGCCTTGGGGGAGATTACGCACAATTATTTAGTCTGAGGCTGTTCCTGGGTGGCCTGGATGGCCTGGCCCGGCGCCTGGCTTCTTGTTCTCCTTGTCATTCTGGTTTGCGACTCTGAAGGCATTGGCCGGTCGCATCCCGTTGACGTCGAATGGTCCATCTCCAGTTCTGCTGTGTCGCGACTTGGTCTGGCCTCGTCCCTGGCCTGGCCGCCCTCTCCACACCCTTGCTTTGCCGGTGTCTTCGTTCGTCTTTGTTCACGGTGGGCGCCGAACCTGTTGCGTCTTCTGGTCTCCGCCTTTTGCTGGCGGCGTCTTTGATTCGACGGCCGCCTCGCACCTGAAACGGGCCACTTGCCAGCGCATGTGGCTGTCGATGTCTATGGGTCCCTCCTCCAGCGCGCGTTGTGGTGCTCCTGGATTGTGCATTTGTGAACCTGAATGCGATTTCAATCAAATTTGAGCTTGAGGTCGAGCTCGAACCGTTCGTCCTTTTGTTTCTTTTTCTTGCCCATTCAAAGCATCCACAAGGCACGCCTTCCTTCATAGTGCACTGTGGCCTGGCGCTCTTTCCCAACCTGCGTCTCGCTTCGTTCCTGGCAGGTTTTCGCTGCATTGCTTCGAGGGTGGATCCACACCAGAGGAGTCAATGGCCCATTTTCGCCTTGCCTCGACAATGGACAGGCGCACTGGTCAGGGCTCTTACCTCCAAAGTAATACGCCGTGTATCTGTATCGTAAACCTCAATCGCGGTTGCCTCTTGGTCGCAATCGTTCCTGCCTTCTGTAGCTGCATTTGCTGGTCTTTCCTGCCCTTTGACTGCCCGCGCAATGAAACACGTTTCCTTGGCTAGTCTGCGCCTGCCCTCTGGGGTGTGGTGCGCAATGCGCTTGCCGCTGGTGGAGAGGGGAAGGAGCGGCATGCGCGCGACGACCACGAGTGAGCGTACGGTGCCGATTGACCGGCAGGAACTGTGCGACACCGCGAACGAGCGAGGAAAGAGCAGACAAAAGGAGGCGAGAACAAAAAACGTGACTGCCAAAGAGACAAAGTCGTTTCTTCAGACAATACCTCCAGTTTGATACCTCATCGCTTCTCTGACGAACGTCGTCTCGTTCCTTCCCAGAACGCCGTTTCGTCACCTCGCAGAGAAGCTGGTGGCCTAGTCGCATTTACCTTTCTTGCTGACGACGACAAAGGAAAGACCCCCCGGCCGGGTTGGAGAGCTGCAAACTGGGATGGATGGCCAGAACCAGCGCCGGCGCAAATCGCAAAAAGTGTGAAGAAAGGTGACAAGAATGACAAGACAAAAGACAGATCCCCGCCCCCTTCCAAAAGCAACAATCCTGGTCTCTGCCAGCCTAGCCTCGAGATCTGAAGGTCTGTCCATTTCAAGAATGTCCCCCATTGTCAGATACCAACAAGGTTGCGCCAGCCCAAAGCAAAAGCTCAAGTCCAAAAGTCAAAGAGACAATAAGCCAAAAAGCCAAAAAGCCAAAAAGCCAAAAAGCCAAAAAGCCAAAAGTCAACAGAGCCAACGCAGAGTCTCTCGAAAGAAACCCTGGCCCTCCCTTTTGGGTTTAACCCACTTCCTGTCGCTCGTTTTCGCCCGCGGTCAGGACGCCGCGAGGTGTGCCTTTTTGGAACCTTTGAGCCTTTGACGAACTCAACCCGGCGCATCACCTGCCTTGCGCCATTGGCTACACTCTTTTCCCCCCCCTCTCTTTCACTCGTCTCGCCAACCATTCCTGCCCTCCCTCACGCTCGTGTGGTCCCCTCCTTTCTGGGAACGAAGCTGCTCGGTTTGTACGGTCTGTACGGTCTGTTGCGTTTCTTCCTCTCCGCTGCTGCTTTTGGCTTTTGGCTTATTTCTGCCTTTTGTCCTGTTGTCTCTCTTTTCCCTTTCCACCCATGCACACACCCGCCCAAGTCGCACGACGGTGACGACGATCCTTTCTGCAAGAGATGGAGTGGGCAGGCCGTGGACAGAACAGGGCGGCCGTAGACCGAGGAGCACACACTGGCCAATGGCCCCCATATACCGTAGAAATTAAGAAGTAAGAAATACAACGTACAAGAGTACATACAATAATACAAAGAGCAGGATGGCCGTCGTAGGGGGCGGCCACCCGGCCTGGCAAGACGAGGCCCGTCGTCATTCTTGTTTCCACGAGAGCTGTCGCTTTGCGAATCATGCTTGCTAGTATCTTACACAGTACATGCACAGAGAGTGTGCGGCCTGCACCTTTTATCCTCCCTCTCTTTGATCGTCCCAGAACGCGCTCGAGCAGGTCTAGCCTGGCGAAACGCAACAAACCAGCGGCGATCCATGGCCCGGGTGAGATAATGCGTTGTGTGGCGGGCGCTATCGCATGGCGAGCTGGTCAGCTGCAGTCTTGTCGACTGTGCCCTTTTGCTTTGAGTTGCTTTGAGTTGCTTTCGGGGTTCCTTTTCGCATTCCCTCAGGTTCGGGTGTGATATGTCAACCCTCGTGAGCGCACTTGGCAAGATAAAGTCTCTTGTCTCTCGTCTTTTCTGGGAGACACTTCTGGCCCTGTGAATGCCAAGCCACAACCTCGAGGCCAAAAGTGAGATGCCCTTCGAAAGTAGATATCTCCCCACTCCCGTTTGCGACAGCCACCATTCGAGAATATGGGCTTCGCAAGACGTCTGTAAACCTCGCGGGCCTTGCTCCTGCATTTGTTTGTCTACTCGTCCTCCTCCCTCTGCGCCTTTTCTCCTCGATAAGCACGGCTGGTCGGCGGCTCACGGAACGCTACAGCACTAACCCACAACGCACGGAGCTGGTGTATGCGCTCCGATACGCTACTGCCTCAGATTGCCCACAGCTTGCAGCAGGTGCCAGGTGCCAGCCGCCACAGGGTCGTCTTGTCGTCCCCAACTGATTCTGGGGATGTATCTTGCGTGTGGGAAGCAGGAAGGGGAGGATCAATGATGAGAGTATCTCATGAAATGTCGTCGTAGAATACTGTGCAGTGAGCACAATAGCTCGAATGGGCCTTCCCGCTCTATTGAGCGCACCTGCCAGCTGAATGGGAACGGCCTAGGTGGGAAAGAGAGCCCTTCGTTCCTGCTCCTTCTGGCCTCTGCTCCTTCTGGCCTCTGTTCCTGCCCGCCCACAAGTTAGTCTCGTGCTGGTGCTGAGTGATGCTGGGCGGTACTTTCCTTATTCCCAACCGGGCGGCTACAGCGGTCACCTACGCTAGTCACCTGTCAGGGGAGGGATGCCCTGAAGCGGCCTGCTGTCAGGCACTATAGCCCATCTACCAGCGTCCAGCGTCCCCTAGGCCCCAGCGCTTGCTCCCCTGAAGCACCGCCTGTGCCAACCGTTTTAGCCCGCACCAGCCGGCAGAAAACAGCAGGAAAAAATGCCTGCCCGCCCTAAGCCCGCCTAAGCCCAGCCCAAGCCAGCCCAGGCCCTTTTCCTTCCCTTTCCTGGTCCTCTCTCGCTCAGACTCTCTCCTCTTCTTCCCCTTCGCCTGCCTTTGCCTCAAACCTCTCTCTCCAAACCTCTTCTTCGACAGACCGACCGACTTCACCACCCACAACAACCACAGGTAAGCCATTTCTCGTCAATTCTGCATCTCGACCCATCTGTCTTTGCATCCGAGGCATCCTGATTCCTTTTTTTAGTCGCAGTGCCATGTTCTGACTCGATTCCGACCGACCCTTTGCAGGCCCTTCTTCGAGCCCATTTTTTTCGCCTCACGCAGAAAAATTCCCAGCGAAAATTCCCATCGACCTCACGCACGGCGCTGCCCACGCCGCCTACGCCATCGTCTTTTGCATCTGGTATGTTTTTCTGATCAACTCAAAGCATGCGATCACTGCCAGCTGTCGGTTTTTGCTTTCCCTCCTGTCGACGGCCTCGATCGGCGGCTCTGTTTGCAGACCTTGGCCTCCAGACTCTCTGCAGCCATTCTGCTCCACAGCCCGCCGGCCGGGGGCCATCAACGCTCTCTCCCTGGGCCGTCGACTGTCATTTCTTTCCATCTAGGTCTTTTTTGTCGTCGTTTTCGGTATATGCTAATATTTTGCTTTTTCTCTCTATCCAGATCCTCCAAAATCACTCGGATCCTCGACCTCTTTTTTCCTCCCTCCAAAAACCGGCCGATACGGCTGCCTCTCTCCTAAGCGGTGACGCCCGCTGCCGTGGTCTGACGGCGACGACCAGATACAAGAGAACCAAGATCAAACACAAACGGACAGGACGACGGAAAAGACAAGCTGAAAAGCAAGACGTTTTGGTGTCTGGCTTTGCGCTCGCTTCTAAATAGGGCGTCGCAGAGGACGACTCAAAAGTAAGGACAGCCGCCCAGGCCGTTCCTTCCTGCCGCCATTGACTGGCTGGCCCCAAACCACTGTGGCCCAGATTGCCTTTCGCTCCTAAGCTCCTTCCATCACCGCCCTCGTTCGCCGACTCTTCCTTCCTTTTCTTTTTATATATACTCTTTCCTTTTCATTTTGAGATTCACTTCCTTTTTCGGCACCTCCTTTAGTGCAGAGTCAGGACGCTGCCTCAAAAAGAGTCGGGAAGAAACCCGAAACCAGAACCCGAAAAAGACCACCCCTTCCGTACCCTCACATACTTTTTTCTCCTCCCCTCCAAGAAGGCTCCTTTGGAAGTCCCATCTATCACACACACATCCATACAATGGCCTATTCACACACATCTCCTCACATGTCGCCATCCGCTGCCTCATCAGCACCGGTTGAGCCCAAGACAGTCCGCTTCCAGCTGATTACGCCAGATTCACCGCACACTACTGCGCGCCTGCCTATGCGGGTCCAGATCTACCCCCATGATGCCACAGACTCTATTGTCACGACCGTTAAGAACTTCTACGGTCTCTACTCAAGCCCAACAAGCTCTAAGGGCGTCAGCTTCGAGGACGAGACTGGCAACACAATGATTGCCCGCTACGAGAACTTTCGCGACAACATGGTTGTCTACGTTCGCGTGATCGAAGAGCCTGCAATGTCCCCCAGTGGTTACGCCTCGCGCAAATACCATTCACCACCCGCTGCTTCCCATGGTTCCAATTCTGGCAATCCCTATGGCAATGGCTCTGATGGCGGCCATGGCTCGTCCAATGGCTACTATCCTGGTCCTGGCGCTTCGTCGCTCCAGCACTTCCACCATCTGCAGGAGCACCACGGCGAGTACATCTCGCGCCCCGACTCCCGCACCTCGCGAAAGCGTAGCCTGTCGCCCAATGGCACTGGCAACGGCAACCGTGGCCGTCGCAGTGACTCGGCCAGCACCAACTCCAAGAACCGCTCGCGCTCGTCCAAGAACCGCCAGCATTCGGATGCCTATGGCCCCGATAGTATGGCTGGCTACAGCAGTGGCGATGGTGCGCCTGGCTCTAGCAATGGCAGAACCAAGGAACAGCAGCCCATTGGCAACACAGACATCAGCCTTGAGAACATTGTTGAGGGTGGCCGTCGCAAGCGGGCCAAGTTTGAGAGCTCGGTAAGTTGGATCAAAATTGTTTCGTCTTGTGGCTAAACCAATTGGACAGCAATTGTCCAATCTTTTCTCTTCCTTTGAAGACTGGACATCATTTCTTTTCCATATTTGCTGTCTGGCATCAATATCTGCTTCCGTTTTAATATGCATTTACTAATGGTTACGTCTTTAATCTTTAACAGGAACTTCCCCTGTTCGCTCCTCCTCAGATGCCCGCGGCTACCTCGAACCCTTCGGTCTCTCCTGCCCGTCGTGCCGACCACCGTCCTTCCCTCCCCTATGTCCACCCGGGCCAGAACCCCTTCAGCGGTGCTGGCGCCCTGCACTCGCCGCAGCACTATAACACACACTTTGGTCAGGGTGGCGTTTACGCCACACCCGGCTCCGACGGCCGCCGCACTCGCGCTAGCATTGGCTACCCCGGTGTCAACTCGGGCATGGGCGTCCTGCCTACTCCCGATCCTACTGTCAGCTCCATGTCAGAGGAAGACAAGGATGTTGCTATGCAGCTGATGCGCCTTGGCGAGATCTCCAACATCTCCTATGGCCGCACATCCACGTCGACCCAGGATGACACTTTCAGTGGTCGCGCCGACGCTGCCTCGTCGACTGGTGCTACCAGCGACTCGGAGAGCGAGAGTGAGGACGAGAACAGCGATGACTACGATGATGTCGATGATGATGTCGCTCCGGCCCACCGCAAGCAGAGACTTGATCTGGAGGGTGCCAGCCGCAAGATCTACCAGTCTGTGGAGCCCGCTGATGATGACAGCGCCAATGCCGATTACAAGGAGGGTGCGCAGGCGCCTGGCCTCATGGCTGCCCCCAAACTGAAGAAGGTCAACAACAAGACCAACACCACCAACGGTGCTCCCAAGCAGGCTCGTCCCCAGGCTACTGCCGCCTCCAAGGCGAAGCCCAAGTCCAGCAAGGCCAAGACCGCTGCCAACAACACCATGCAGTTCCCTGGCGCGAACAGCACGTCGGCTCCCACCACCAACGGTGGCGCCAAGTCCAAGAAGGCCAACGGCACTACCACTGCTGTCAATGTGCCCATGTCCCCGGCCTCGCTGCCGCCTTCCCGCAAGCTCTCCGTCTCTAGCACAGGTGGTTTGCCCCCCATCGCTGCCGGTCCCGGTGCCGTTGCTGGCGCTGGAGGTCTCGGCGGCGACGAGGACATTGCCGACCTGTCAAGCAAGCCCCGTTGCCAGCGCTGCCGCAAGAGCAAGAAGGGCTGCGATCGCCAGCGCCCCTGTGGCCGCTGCCGCGATGCCGGTATCCCCGCCGAGCTGTGCATCAGCGAAGACGAGGGCAACGGACGCAAGGGCCGCTATGGCCGGCACATGGGCGTTCCTGTCAAGAACTCTGCTGGTGGCGCCTCCTCTACGTCTATGCAGCCACCGCCGCCACCTCCCCAGCAGCAGCTTCAGCAGCAACCCCAGCAGGTGCCCGTGTCCCAGCCTCACCAGCACCAGCAGCACCAGCCGGCTCACAGCTACGTGCCGACTGCCATCCCGTCGCCGTCCCACCCGGCTCCGCCTATGCACGCGCCCATTCAGCAGCAGAACACCCTGGCTCCGCAGCTCCAGCAACTGCAACAGATCTTGCCTCCTCAGGTTCCCTCGCAGCCCCAGCCAGCTCAGCCTATGAAGACGCTGCCGGCCCTTCTCCCCCCGGCCCACATCTCTTCCACGCCGATCATCGCCCCCACGATCCCGGCTCTGATGGCGGCCAGCTCCGAGAAGAACAAGAAGCGCAAGCGGTAAACCCGTCTCATTTGAGATAATGTTTTACCTGTTTCTATATAATTTTTCCCTTTTCCACTGTTGTGTTTCTACTCTATTTTCTTCATTTGCTGTCTACACTTTTCCCATTGTCATTGTCTGCTTGATTTCTTTTACCTTGGCCCCATGGCGGCTATGCGATTTCTCTTGATCCTCTTGCGTGTTTGGCAGAGCGACGGGGCGTTTTACGGCCTGTTCTGATTTCGATTTTTATTTGCTTTTTTCTCTTTACTACCTCTTTTTTCGGTCTCTTTTCCTATTTTCAGGGCGGTTCAAGGGCCAAAACGGAAATACGGCGCAGACGACACAGAAACTGGTCCCCTCGAGGAGAGGGGTTTTGGCCAGTCTTTCGCGCCTGCTTTTTCTTAACAACACGAGCAAATGAACAAAACAAAGGAACACGGATGGAGTTCACGAGGTGTCTTGTTTTTTTTTACTACTTTTCCTATTTCTGATTTATTACTTTCTTCTTTCTCTTTCTCTATTTTCCTCTTGCCTTCTTATTGTCTTTTTCACACTTGATCAACATTGTCCTTGTCTCTCTTTTTTCGATTTGGTTTGGAACACTGGTGACCCTTGGTCACGTGTACCACAACCAACCTCTGAACAAAAAAGCACGATCGAAGAACAACAACATGCAACATCCGCAAGATTGAAAACTCATTCGACCAAAGACCACCAGGCGATCCGACATTGCGACAGCGCACTCTTGCCAAGTCAGCATCCCCACCCACCTCGCCATCTCTCTGACCTTTGTGAGGATGCCCCAAGCATTATCGCTTTCACACAATGGCATGAGGAAGGAGGGGACAGACCAGCGCATAGGAGCGTGACAGCATTTCGGTTCTCAGATTGACACCAACAACAAGCCAGGAGGACTGGGTCGGTGGAAAATGTGGAAGGGGAAAATGTCTGTTGTTTCTACTCTTTTATTTTTTGGTGTTTGCCATCTTTTTGTCTGCTTTACTGCTTGTTCTGCTTTCTCGCATCACTCAAAAGAAAAAAGACCAACAACAAAAAAAGGAGGAACCAAAAAAAATCTTGACCCTGGTGTTTAGGGCCGGGAAAGGGATGAAAGAAGGAATCGGGAAGAAAAAAACGGGGTTGGCGTCTCTCTCTAAGGGAGACCAGGGTGGCGGAACCCTGAGGAAGGTGTTTCTGGCTTTGCTTTTTTATTTTGCTTTTGTTTGTTCTCTTGTTGATTTCCTTTGCTTTTTTATGCGGCCTCTGCCTGACTGTTTACTCTAAAGCTTGCGCCTGCGTGCTCGGTTACTTTACGTCTGCTTTCTATTATGTATTGTCTTTACAATATAAATCATGGTCTTATCCTCATCCGTCTTGTCGTGTACAATGTGCTTGTCATCTGTCTTCCTCTAATACAGCTTCTTGGAGGATGATCTCTCACACCGTTCCTGACGAGAGACGGTCTAGAGCATGGCCCATGTCTCGGAGATTTGTGATGTACAGGGCACCCGTGCTTTCTTTCTCTGTGGTCTCCTCTTTGTATCTCCATTTTTTTTGAAAGGTAATGAGATGGGACAACAACTACAGCATATGATCTACTGCAGCCGTTGTCGGGCAGGGAGGGAGGGGGTGGAGGGAAGGAAAAGATTGCCGTCCACGCCGGCTTTGTTGTCCATCTCTTTTGATCTCTTGATCTCTTCTTGTCCATTTCCCCATCTGAGACTGGCCTTCCCCCTCGTTTTCTTGTCGGGTAGTGCTTTCTTCACCGCTGTTCATCACTGGGTGCCTGTGACAGGGGTGTAACAGAAGGAGTGGGGAGCGCGTTAGTATGACCGCATGCGGGCGTCGCATCCGCGCCGATCTGCCTTTTTGGGAAGAGAATGGAAAAGAAGCTGATATTTTGAGATAAAACTTGAAGTGTGGTGTTTTGTAAAAGAATTTACTTTTTTTTGCTTTTCTCCTTGTTGGTGGCGATATGCTCAGGAACGCGAAAAATGTACCTGAGTCTGTCAACATTTCTGCCAACCGCCGTTTTTTGTTGACCGTTGTTGAACTTGGAACCGTTGTCGCAGTTGTGGGCCTTCCCATTGGTGCGGGGCATTCGCCTCGTTGCCGGCTTAGTCATTTTTGCGATGGCGGGGTACAAAATAGATACCTCACACTACTATCAAGATGCATAACTATGCAAGTCACTCATTTTCACAAGGGAGGGGAAGGCAGGTGCCGCGGGGCGTTCCGTCGCATTTTTTGTGGGGCTAACCCATAATTGACAACTCTCGTTTTCTCCTCTTGTTCCCTTTTCTAATGGATAATGCGACGCCAGGATTGCGTGCGAGGGAAAGGTACGAAGCGGCAAGCAAAGACACTTTTTGCGATCTCTTTTAAACTGCGGTGGGTTTTTCTGCACTTCTTCTTTTTTATATTTGTTTTGGAAGCATGTGGCGAGATAGGTCAAACTACCCCAAACAGTGGAAACAGTGGAAACAGTGGAAACACAAACAGCCACGATTGGCTGCAAGGGAGGACAAGAGCTTGCTTGTGCAACGTCGAATCTGATTTAAAAATCGAGCTTCTCTCCCTTACTCCTTTTCACCTTCCCCTTTCTTCCCCAGCAAACGCCACTTGTCACAGGATATTGCGGGGTGTGGACGCCTCGGGTATGGCAAAGAGGTCCGTGTCTTGTGCTGTATTGTGCCATAGAAGTTACCTTTGAAACCGACCAGTGTCGATACGGGCTGTCGCTTGCAGCTCTTGTTGTGAGTGTCATTCCTGTTAGTTTTGCTGCTTGTTGCTGGAATTCGGTGTCTGTTATGTAGGAAATTGAAGTTGTTGAATAACTAATGTAATTTGGCGTTTGAAACTTCTAGGAATAAAGTAAATGCTACATCTTACTATTGTATCTATATTCTGTGAGTTTTCGCGGCTCTTGTGCCGTGCTGTTAGGGTTGTGATTTGAAGGTAGACTTTCTTGTGACCTCGAGGAAACTTGTACTTTTTTTATTCAATTTATTTCAGAATTTGCTTTCATTTTCAAATAATACAAAAGTCACCCAAATCGGCACCAAAACTACCACAGGAAATTCAAGGGCGTAATAAATAAAAATAAAAAATAGTGAACCAGTTCAAACCATCGTGGTGAGTCCATGGACAGCCTCGTCGCTGATGAACGTTGAAGAGGTGATGTTATTTGCAGCAAAAGAAGCAAAGAAATCGACGAATAAGAAGCGCGCTCGAGATGTTGCAGGTTATTTTTATCTTCTGATTGGAGACATTGACTAGCGCGTACCTTAAAATATGGAGACAGGTATATTTTGAACTAGCCCGATCGGTATTAGCCGCTCGGGTCGCATTTTGTGACCTGAATTATGTAATTAATTTTGGAATTAATTTTAATCGTGCCAGAAAATTCTCGACTTCCCCTCACAAAACCACTGCAAACGGCGACAATACGACAAAGCAAACTTGTCGCAAACCCAACCACAATTGATGCGAAAGATAAAAAATGGGTAGAAGGGCGAAAAATGTGTAGGAGAAGACGATAGGATGTTTTGCGCATTTTTTCCAGCAAATTTTGGTTGTTGGCTGTAAAATTCTTGGCCGTCGCATCCCAATTTTGATTTTTATTACGGCATAAAAGTGGCAATAAAACGGAATTTTCTGGGGACACAATGACTCGAACATTCGCAAGCACACTGCGCCTTGTGGCGACGACAAAAATAGGACGGAGAAAAGAGGAAAGACAAAACACAGAGATAGACGGCGACAAACGGCACCGTAGCCGACAAAACATGCATCGGTTTCTGAGTAATGTCACGATCATTTTTTGACTTTTCGTTTCTCTGAACGACTCGTCGTTTTCTTCCATCACCTCTCGGCAGGCATTGTCCTTCATGCCGTCTGGTCTGGATGGTCATCCACACGGAGGCTTCCCCGTCTGATCTCATGATGAGAAACAGTGGAGACGTTACTGTCTCCCTTGTCTCCCTTTCTCGTCGTTTTCTCATATTTTTGATATCTCGTCTACTCATCTCCTCAATTCCCTCCCACCACTTCACGATGCGATACAAAGGATGCAGTCGTATTCGCCGTTTCTCGCAACAGCGGCTGATTGTTGGATGCTCTCAGATGCGCTTCTGATGCTGGGTCCTGGTGTCATACATGCGTGCTAGCGAGGGAACGAGAACGGTCTGGAACGCGATGCAGCTGTGCTAGCTCTGATTTTTTTCTGGGTCGACCCCTCCCATCACCGTTGCTTCCCCTGCCCTTCCTGCCTTTCCTGCCTCATTCCCTCCCACCCTTTCACATTTTCTTCCCCTTCCCCTTTTGTTCTTTCCCGTGGTCCTTTTTCATTTTCTATGACTATTCTTTCCTCTTTTCTTTATTTCTTACATTTTGCACACCCCTCCCCCTGTTTGTCCGTGTTGCCGTTCCCAGACCGTGCTCAAGGCCGTTCCCAGACCTACAGCCTAAGCAGTCCGAGCACAGCTAAAAAGGGGCCAAGCATGGGGACATTCGCGTCTGGCAAAGGCCGAGATCTTTCCGGCAGCTCATTTTTCTCTTTTGTCTCCATTATTATTATCCCAATTATTTTTGCTTTGCTTGCTTCCACACTTCTTTTTGTGGCCTTCGCCCCTCACCCCGACGTCCCTCGATTTCTTCAGAATGCATCGTATCGTGAGCTCCTGCTTGTCGATTTTCTTGCTTCGTTTTTGCTCGTCCATGGCTTGTTTTATCGCCCTTTCTCGCCATGTTTTTTCTGCGTTTCCGTCGCATTTTCCCTACGCCGTCCCCAAGGCACACCTCGGCAAACAACGGCTCACCCATAATAATACCAAAGCAATAATTTTTCTCTTCTCTTTTTTCCCTTAATGGTGCATGCGCTGGCGTATGAGCTAGCAACACTGCTCCCCCCTCTGTCCCCTTTTTTTCTTGCCTTCCTTTCTGTCCTTTCATTCATTTTTTCTTCTCTATCGTCGTCGCTCTGTGCCCTCTTGCCCTTTCTCATCCCCACATACCTCGCCTTTCTCCGAGGGCCAACACTGCAAACACCCTCCCCCCATCCATCCACCCCATCCCAGCATCCATTCTTTTTGCGGTGACACCAGGATGTTCACGATGTTTTTTAGTCGATGGTGGCACCCCCGGGGTTGACTTTTTCTGTTTTCTGTTCTCTTTTTCCTTTGCGCCATCCACCAACGCCATCCAACGCCATCCTCTGTCTCGCGCACGATGCATCCCCTGTTGTCTTTCTTTCTCGTCTTTCTCCCTCCTTCTCTTTCCTTCTTCCTCCCATCCCAAAATACGTTCACACCCGCCGTGCTCATACATCTCCGTTGTCGGGATGCCTCCCTTTTATCTCGAGGCACGAAAAGAAAAGAAGGGAGGGAGTGAGAGGGGAGTCGGTGAGCCTGTCCTGGTCCGCGTGTTATGAGCCGTGGACCGTGGACCGTGGTGGACAAGAGCAGCATCCATCGTCTGTGACCATCGTGACCCATTTTACGCATTGTCCATTTCAGTTTCATTTTATTTTAATTTTCATCCCCAGAGGCGTGGCCGTGGATTGCGTGCCGGCCCCGGACAAGTGTCTGAGTGTCTTAAGGGCTGGATTGTGCCTGCCGCCTGGGCTGGGCTGGCTGGAAGCGTGGACCTGCCGAAAAGGGCGATGGCCAGCGGCGATGCGCTACCCGGGATGAGGGATCGTGAACTGTCATCCACCATCCTTTCACCATCCATCCACTATCCTTTTTTGTTTCCCCTTATCTCTTTCCCTCCCGGCCCGGGTCAAGACAAACCGACAGTCGAGCGACAACGGGATGGATCGTGCCCAGCTGACGTGAAAAAAGTTGCAGAGGAGAAGAAAAAAAGGAGAAAGATAGACGTGCATCGATGCGGTGTGAAGATGATGACAAAAAGAAGAGAAAAAGAAGAGCGTCTACGTATCCGGCAAGGGAGCGGGCGTAGAGGGGGTGAAGGGAGTGAAGAATAGAAAGAAGCGGTTGATGTCGAGGTACCTGGATGGAAAGCCGGAAGAGTCAGAGCCAGAAGCGGATGAAGAGGGTGATAACAAAAAAGAGCGAACCAAGAAAAGACAAGAAACAACAAGAAAACGCAAGAAAAGAAGATAGCGATAGGATGTGACGGATGGCGATCAAGGGATGCCCGACGCCTCGATGGGTGTTGGGGATGGAGGATGCTGACAAGCGTTGCATTTCCCGACTACCGTTTTGGCGTGATGCGGCTCTTTCTGCGACGTTGAAAGTCTCTTCAGTGATTTGCACACCATTTTTGCATCATAATTTTCTCGTCTTGTCACCTTTCGCCTCCTTACGACATACAGAGATACACAGCCACCAAAAGAGAGAAAAAAAGCACGAGCCTTGACGTAGGAAAGAAGTTTCTTTTCAAAAATAGAAGTGCAGTAAAAGGTAACGAGACAAAACTGGGGAAGAAAACAGTGTATGAAGTAATATGTCGTGGAAACAAGCCGTTTTCTGGGTCTTTTTTTGGGTCTTTTGGGACTTTCTGGAGCCAGTTTCTAGACGCATCGATGCGGTTGCCCACGTTTTTCTCGTTCTTTGCCTCCACGTTTGCCTTCTTTCTCAGTGTTCTTTTCGGGTCTTTTTCAGTGTCATTTTTCTCTTTGTTGCCCCTGGCATCTTCCGTGTATTGCGTGTCCTTTTCCCCTTTCCCCTTCTCCAAATGCACCAAAATCCCCCAAAAATGGCAACACGAGTCCACCTAATGACCGGCCCGAAGGTTCTGGGAAAGCTACGAGGTGTCGGTTTTAGTGTTTTAGCGGAGGATCTCCATTATTTTTCTCAGGGTCCATCTCCAAATGGTCGAAAACGTTCCAGAATGTGCACAGCTCCAGCAAAGCTCCAACAAAGCTCCTCTTTTTTGTCTCCTCTTTTTTTTATGAGTTGCTTTTTTCTCTTTTGTTTTTTCTCGTTTCTTCTTCGCCTTCCCTTTGCTTTGAGTACTACGCGCCCTCGGCATCCATCCTTTGTCTGGCCCTACCCCCTCCCCGTCCTACTATCGTGACAATTTTTCGCCTTTTTCTTTTTTTTTGTCACCCTCCCTCCATTTTGCGGCTGTCCCCTATTTTTTTGCTACGACAACGCCCATGCCTATCCCTTGCCCACCGTATTTTTTATCTTCTCTGTTGTGCACGCCCTATGGGCTATGAGCTAGAACTATGCCATGTTCCGAGGAACGGACATCGCCTCGAGTGAGGAGGGCCCGTGGTTCACGATAGTCTGACAAAACAAGGGAATGGGATGACAGCAGAAAATAGGTAGGAAGAAAAAGGGAGATAAAAAAAAAGTGGACGACAGTTGTGGACGGCGACTGTTCAAAAATATGGATGCCCATTCTATCTATAAAGACCAGTCGACCCGATGCCCATCTCACGATAGTTTTTGATTTTTTGATTCAGTCAGACAGGAAGAAAGAAAAAGAAGACGGACAAGAAAGCAACTGTTTTTGATTTTTACTCACGATAGATCCAACTAATAGAAATCAATCCATTTTGTCCTTTGACAACCATCATCAACATTTCTCTCGCCTTTTTTCCCCCCACACCTTTCACCATCACCACCACACATTACTAACAAGAAGCCATCACCATTTCACAAACTCATTCTATGGCCTACTTGTCGCCGGACATGGAAATGAGTGGCATTGCCACGGGCGGTCTTCGTCACAATGCATCGGTCATTACTCTTGTTGACGAGTCTGGCCACGTTGTTGAAACGAACTTCGACACGAACGAGGCCGTCGATGCTGTCGTCGACGCTGATGTAGGCGAGACCAGCGAGGCCGAGTACGACTGGGACGGTCCTACACCGACCGGAGAGGTCGAGATGATGTTCTTTTCTTCTGGCTCGTCCGAAACTCTCAAGGTTGAAGGCAAGGATGGCAAGGAGGGCAAGGAAATCACCGCAGACAAGACCGAGAAGGGTTTCGAGAAGGACCTCGAGAAGTCTACCGAGCCTTACACACCACCTGTCGACGCCGAAGCTGCCATCACCACCTCCGACGTTCTTCCCTGGACAGCACCCGATGGTGGCGCTGTTGCTTGGTGCCAGGTCACTGCCGGTTTTCTTTTGAACGCCATTGCCTGGGGCACGTCGATGATGTTTGGTGTCTACCAGCTCCACTACACCCAGACTCTGGGTCTCGACAGCAGCGCCGTCAGCTGGATCGGCTCTGTGCAGACGTTCCTGACCTACTTCATCTCGACCGTTTCCGGTTTGTTGGCTGACGCCGGGTACAGCCGACACGTGACTGCCGCGGGCACTGTCCTCGTGGTTGCCGGCGGTCTCGGCACGTCGTTTGCTGCACCGGTCGTTCCTTCCACAACGGGCGCTGTCCCTCCTGCCCTCTTTTTGAGCCAGGCAGTTATCATGGGTGTGGGGCTGGGTCTCTTGACCGCACCTGCTCTGCCCTCTATCAGCGCCTACTTTTGTAAGCGCCGTTCGCTGGCTTTCGCTATTACGACCATGGGTACGAGCACGGGCGGTGCTTTGCTGCCGGCTGTTGTGCAGTTCTTGCTTCCGGCCATCGGCTTCGGCTGGTCGGTGCGCTGCGCGACGCTTCTGGCCCTGATTGTGTGCATCAGCGCCGGTCTTCTTCTTCGCCCAGTTCCTGCGGCCGCCATGCCCAAGTCGATTGGGAGCTCCTCCAGCACCAAGCGCACTCTCAAGGCCCGCATCTCGGCTCTGTGCTACCAGATCATTGACTGGTCTGCCTTCCGCGAGCTTCCATTCTTGCTGTTCCTCGGCAGCAGTTTCTTGCTCTACTGGGGCCTCTACTTTGGCTACTACTACATTAACACCTACGCCAAGGACGTTGTCGGCTTCTCCACCAGCCAAGCTACTGTTCTCCTCATCCTCTGCACGGCCCTTGGTATCCCCTCGCGTCTGGCCTCGGGCGCTCTCGCTGATGCTGTGACGGGTGCTTTGGACACCTACATTGTCACTACTCTCATGCTCGGCACGACTGTCTTTTGCTGGCTTGCTGTCGGTACATCGACCGCCGGCATGTACGTCTTTGTCATTGTCTTTGGCCTCTGCAACGGCGCCGTCCAGAGTGTCTGGCTGGGCTCGATTGCGGAACTGTCATCGCATGCTTCGTCGCGTATTGGCGCTCGCTTTGGCATGGTCTGTGTTGTTGCCGCTGTGGCTACACTGGCTGGTGCTCCCACCGCCACGGCTTTCATTGGCATGGCCAACGGCGGCACCAACGACCTGACGTTGGCGAGCACGTACCGCATTGCCCAGATCTGGGGTGCGGCGACGACGTTGGCCAGTGCACTTGTGCTCGTTGTAGCACGCTTCTACACCGTCAGCTTCCGTTTGCGGCCGTGATCTCCCTCTTACTGGGGGATACATCTTAATACTTAATACGTCTTGGAGACGATGTCGGCATACAGTCCGACCGGACGAGGCTATATGGGCCTGTCCACTTAATTTCTTAGGTCACGACTTTACGAACGATGGAGTTTCAATATATTAGCAGGCGTTTATGATTTTTACTTTTCAAGACGGGATTTCGGATACTTGATATAATTTAGACTGGATACTTGATATTGGAAAAGAAGGGGATACGGGATACACTTACGAATTATGACCACCGTCGATTTTTTATTGTTATTCATCATATTACTTTCATTAACACAGCTACAACTGGGTACTTAATCAACTTTCATTAACATCCGCTGACTGCTCTACACTCTACAAACTGTCTAGTTGTTTAACTGCTTCAGTCAAAACTCGAGCCACCTCACGTCCGTCTTCGTGAACCTCATCGTGCTTTCCATGCAAGTCCCGTAAGTCAACGTAACGCAGATGACCCCCACTCTTGGCTGCACCTTTTTGAAGAGCCTTCTCCATTGTGTCCATCTCGCCACCGTCCACCAGTTCGTCCTCCGGAGAGTAGGCCACAAGAGCCAACCGGGGCTTTCCTGACTTGCTTGCGCCCAGCTTTGAGCAGTCATATCGTCCAGGGCTGGCTGTGTCCCATGCGCCCCGGTCACTGCCAAACGCGCCCTCTGCGATTGTTTGTAATGCCGCCGCAAAACCTGTTCCTGGTCCACCACCGTGGGCAGGACTGCCGCCACGCTCCACAAACCCGCGCAGGTCGTAGATGCCCTCGAGGCCAATAACGCATGGTGGAAGCTTTGACTGATCGCCATTCATCCACAACTGGAACGCCAAAAAGGCACCGCATGAGTGACCGTAGATGATATAGCGGTCGTTTGCGAGGTAGTCGGCTGGTGAGCCATTTTGAGACGGGCCATCCTGGGCAAGAGCTGCCAGACCGGCGCGCACATCATCAATGTGGTCTGGATGACGCGCAACCCGGAGTTGTTCTGCGGGCGTCGTCTTTGGATCCTGTGGGAACTCGGGGTGTGGTGACAGGCGGTAACCAATCGAGGCGAACCCCGCGATGCGGCTGCGGTCGACATACGGCGAGTCGGCTGCCAGTAGACGGCCAATAGCCGGGACGGCCGTGTATGTCAAGCATCGAGGGTCACGCCATGCGCCGCCATGAATGTATCTGGAGGAGTGTGAGCGATATATAAGTCATCAAGCTGGATTGGGGCGACCTACATGAACCAGTAGCGATCGCTCGTCGAGGCGGCTTTGCGCTCGTATTCGGGCAGCTCCCAAATGTCAACCGTCTGTAGCTCACTCTCCGTCCCATAACGGATCTGTCTGTGTGCTAACCCGGTCATTTTGCGGTTGAAGTGGTGACGTTGGCTGTCTTCCATGTCGTTGCTCAAGGTGCGAGGGAAGGAACGACGTTGAAGTGTTTCGGGTTTATCGAATGCCACCAATCGCTTTGCTACCTAACTCGCTTACAAGCGCATCTAACCACTAACATAGGATACTATTAATATCACGGAGTATTATCATCCTCTACTGTTTGATCTTGTCAATGGATATGAATTGCTTGACATAAAGATGACAAGACTGTCTATTTTTACTTTAAAATTGAACCGTGCTATATGCAAACCAAATTTCCCGGTTTTGTAAACCGTAAAATACATGTAAATGCAACAAAAATGCCAATAGTCTCCCCTGACCATCCTTTACTCCACCTCCTCCGCCTCTTCCTCCTCCTCCTCCTCTATAACCAACTCCGATGGGTCGACTGTCCACTCGGTCTCTTCGCTAAACACGGGCACCAAGTTGTACTTGCCACCCACGGGGCCCATACCGAAAGCATTGCCCACCAAAGCAGGACCGCCCTCACCCGGTTTGCGCTTCTCGTCCGACTCCTCGAGCAGCACGGCCGTCGTTAGGAACTGCACGTCTGTGCCCGGCATCATCTCGTACGTCATGCCGCCCCAGCTCAGCTCGGCACGGCCCGACTTGCGGATGCTGAGTGTACCCAGGAAACCACCACTGCCAATGTCCGAGGGTGTGTTGCGCTTGTCAGTGTCGTTTTCGGTCAAGTCAATCGGTGCTGGTGCGACGCCATCGAGCATAACAACGTCGTCGTCCGTGCCGGGTTCACGCTTAATGCTCCCGGCACCGGAACCAGAACCGCCGTTTGCATTGGGGTCGTCCTTGCTGGGATCGAATGTCTTGAGGGATGGCAGAACGGGAGGGAACTGGAACAAGAACAGACGGCCCTCACGCGCTGGAGGGGGCTTCTGTTCCTGCGGCTCTTCGCTGCCCTCTGCACCGGGCAGAGACGTCGGTGGCTGCTGGTCATCTGGCGACGTCTGTGGCGGGTCCATGGCCAGATCGTGTAGCATCGCCTGCAAGCCCTCCTCAATGGCCAGATCCTCGGGGTCCTTCTTGACCGTGGGCGCAGCCTTCTTGGGCTTCTTGGCCACCACCGTTGCTGCTCTCGAGGGCTGGGCGCTCACACTGTCGAGCGACATCTCCTCGTCTCCGTCTTCCCTCTTAATGGTCGTCGAGGAGCCCGAGTCACCGCCTGCAGCAGCAGCGCGAGCAGCCGCCGCCTCCGCCAGTTCTTGCCGCTTCTTGGCCAGTGTGTCAATGTCCGTCACTTCGATTTCCTCGCCGTCGGCGCCCACCAGCTTGACACTGCCGTGCGTCTTGATAGCGCGCGACCAGACTTCGTCGTCGTCGTCAAGATTCGTAGAAGCCCCTGCCGCTGCACCTCCGCTGTTATCAATGAACAGATCCGAGTCGGATGAGTCCTCCAGAGACAGAGAAGCTGCAGCCGCTGCAGCCGCGTCGGCTGCCTCCAGCTCGGCCGTCGTCGCCACAACCACCTCCGGCTCGCGGTGCTCCTCGCGCCGGATGCCCATGGGAAGCAGTTGTGACTTCTTGGACGAAGCCCCGCCGCCGCCCGACTTGCTCGAAGAAGGACCACTACCGCCTGCATCACCACCAGACGATGCTGCGCCGAAGTCGTCCTTAAAGTCGCCGTCATCGCCGTAGTTGGCCGCCGCACGACCGTTGAACGTATCCGTGTTGAGTCGCGAATCGTATTCGGCGTTGCCCGACACCGTTGAGAAGTTGCCGCCAGCACCGGTACCGCGGCCACCACCCGACCCAAAGCCACCACCGCCGCCAAAGCCACCAGGTCCGCGAATACCACCGCGACCCGGTGCAGCACCAGGTACTTGTGAGAATGGTCCGTCTGCCACAACTGTGCGTCGCACCAGTCCATCACGGCCGCCCGCGAAATCACCACGTCCCCGGCCCCGGCCGCCCCGACCCCGTCCGCGTCCTCGGCTTGCTCGCCGCCGTCGCGCGTCTTCTGCTGCCCGGTCGTTGAACTTCTTTTCTTCCTGCTCGGCCAAAGCTTTGCGCTCTTCGTCGGCACGACGGACCACCTTGGGTTTTAACGCAAACGAGCGCGCTGCAGCGGAACCTGATGATGCAGGCGTGGCGGACGGGCGTCCTGTGGATGCAGCCGGAGCTGTAGATGCTGGTGCTGTTTCTGGTGGTGTGTCGGCCAAGATGGCAGTAACTGGCTGTGTCTCCTGTTTCGGTGTTTCTGCTGATGCAGCAGCAGCTGCCGCGCCGCCACGAGCAGGCGCGCCTCGCCTTGTGCGAGGAGGCATCGCGGGGATGTGTGAGAGCTTGAGGGTTGATAGACGGTTTGTTGGAGGTGGTGCTGTCCCTTTTTGTGACCTAAAAGCTATTTGTATGAGCCCCTGATGAGTCTGGAAAGAGTCACCTGATCTAATTGAGAATGCGTGTGTAGTTGCTCTCCAATATAAAGGCTTTTTGAACAAGGAAGGCGCGATCGAGCCTTCTGACTTTCTGTTTGTCTGACGTTACTGAGAGGCGTTGATGAAAAAATTAGTATGAGAACAGTCATTCTCCACAAAAAAGTTTAGTAGCATACTGACATTGCTTTCGGTGAGCTTTGGACGCCTGAAATTTTTGGATAGCGCGCCTAGAGCCTGTTCCCTACACCGGAATCTAGGGGTGTGCACAGTATATGCGCTAATTAAGACTGTGGTGACCGCATAATTCCTGGTGACCCTACAGTGCCAATTGTCAAACTGCCTATATGGTGGGGGACGAGCGCTCCTTCCCGCACCCCAAGTGACAGTTCTGAATTACGCTCCTCGGTCTTATCAGTAACACGCAGGGGTTGAATCAAAACGGGCAAGAGCTGCAACCGCCGTGTAAGTACCGCTTTCGAGCGACGTTACAAAACGGCAGGAGCTCACCAGTCTACGAAGGAAAATAACTTTGAGAACTTTGAGTGAGAAGAAAACTTGACAACTTTCTTCTCTCTCATTTCTACTCATCGAGTGTGAGTGTGACTCAATACCACCACACCACGACGACGATCAACGCACAGCACATGGTGTTATCGCCTTTTCCGCCGTCGACGGCCACGCCCGGTGACGGCCGCATCGTCGCCAGCCTCATGCCCAATGGCGAACCGGGCTTGGGCGTTGTTTCCTACCAGTACCCCCTGAAACTCATTGCGCCGACAACGGGTGCCGGCCTCGGCACCCTCGGGCCAACGGGTGCCGAGGTCGTGTCGGACGACAAGAACGAGGCCAACCCCGCCCGGCGAACGAGCGCTTTGGTGTTTTTGCTGTCGTATGGCGGCGGCCTCGTCGCGGGCGACCAGGTCAACCTCAAGATTGAGGTCGAGGCCGGCGCGCGACTAAGTCTGGTGACGCAGGGCACGACCAAAGTGTTCAAGGCCACAGGCGATGGCCGTGCTGCACCCGTGGCGACACCTACCCGCCAGAATCTCACCATGGACGTGGCGCCCGGTGGCGGACTTTGTCTGCTGCCGGATCCTGTGCAGCCATTCGCTGAGAGTGTCTATGAGCAGGTGCAGATTGTGCGCCTGGACGAGCGGGGAACGAAAACAAGTGGGACCGACACCAAGGTGCCCTCGCTGTGCCTGCTCGACTGGGTGACGCAGGGCCGGGCAGCGCGTGGTGAGAATTGGAGCTTTACGAGCTGGAAGGGCCGCAATGAAGTCTGGATCGAGACGGGGGATGCCGGGAATGGCAGTGGTAGCGTCGACAAGACCACCACGGACACTGCTTCGATACCGCATCGGAACCGTCTACTCGTGCGCGACTCTGTCATGCTGGCGCCGGGCTATCTTGACACCGGTGTCGCCTCGCTTCCTCCATCCTCAGACACGGCCCTTCGTGACTCCTTGCAAGGCCTGGCTGTCTTTGGCACTTTGATCCTGCGTGGTCCCTTGGTCGATGCTGCCGGCACCTTTTTCTTGGAGGAGTTTGCTGCCTTGCCCCGTCTGGGTGGCCGTGACTTCCGAGATACGGACACGCCTTCTCCGTCGAAAGATACCGAGTCCCTGGACGCCTGGCGTGCGGAACGTCTCAAATTAGAAGCAGCACAGGGTGTGCTGTGGTCAGCTGCTGCGGTCCGTGGCTGTGTCGTCGTCAAGTTTGGTGCCCGCAGTGTCGAGGGCGGCCGGCTTTGGATCGGTTCGATGCTGCAACGTGAAGGCAGCGTGGCAGCCGCCTTTGGTGATGAGGCACTGATGTGTGTGCGTTAAGTGATGAGTGGTGAGGTATTGGGGGCGTATAAAGCTGGGCTGAACACATGTACAAAAAGCGAATCTCATATTTGATTTTGATAGCATTACATATAGCAAGCATGGCACAGCCAGCGACTCCCTTTTTTGAATAGCACTGAATACAAATTCATTTTTGGTTTATGAAGAACAGTCTGTACTGGTATTACACGGATGCTATGTGATATGAAAAAGTAAAACTTGTGATGACAATAAAAGCTGGATGAGAAGAGAAAAACAAAAACGCCAAGAGAAGAAGCTAGAATGGCGTACAAGGAATAAAACAAGGACGAGAAAGACAGAAAAACAAGAAAAATCTAAACTCCCGAGTCATGAGTATCATAGCTTCCTAAAATGAAAAGAAACAGAATAAAGGAAGCAAAAGAAGACGAAAAACGAAACCCTTGACAGCCTACAGGCCATCCCATCCCAAGCATATCCCAAACAATTTCCCAATTCCCATTCATTTTTTCACAAAGTTTTTTAAACAATTCATACACCTGCAAAACCCTTCATTATCGGAGTTTGCGTGTGCACAGGCCCGCCTGCCGAACCGGCCCAAAACAATGTCTGGCCCTGTCCGGGGTTGACTGGCCTGATGTGGTGCTGCTGGCCTCTCGCCTTTCTATGTTGATAGGGTCAACTCGGGGAAGAAGCGTGCAATCTTGTTGGGGTCACCGTAATTGTTACGTGGCGGCTCTGCGGGTGTAATGGGCGTGATGGGATCTGTCTCTCCGTAGCCGCCGCCGGCACCCGCACCAAAGCCGTGGACCTGTTCAAGCTCGTTGAGCGACATACGCTTCTTCTTGATGTTGCCCTGGGCCGGCGAGTTGCCCGACTGTTGCCGGGTGAGTGGTGGTGGTTGTGTGGTAGAGGACGAAGCGCCGCCGTCAGTCAGTGTCGAAGGAGCGCTGGATCCTGCTGCTGCTGCTAACCCTGCTGCACCGCCTGCTGCACTGGTTGATGCGTAGGGCACATTTGGCCAGGTGCTGCTACCTTCACTATTCCGGGGCCGAAAAGCATTGATAGGTATGGTCGGGCCGTACAACTTCTTTGTCTGTGGCTCGATAATGTCCGGGGTGACGGAAGCCGGGAAGGGGCTGGCGGTGCGAGGCAGCAGCGAGATCTTCTCGTTGGCCACGAGGCCCTTGGTCTGCACGAAGGCAGCAGACCGCGAATGGGCTGGGCCACGGTTCGAGTAGGCGTCAATGATGGGGTGGACCATGACCGTCTGGCCGTGGATGGTCAAAATCGAGTTGGTCGGCACGTTAACCCAGCTCTCGCGCTCAAACGTCAGCGGCTCGCTGGCCACGAGCACAACGTCCGCACCCTTGTCCCGCTGCTGCATCCGGTAGTCCTTGTTGTCGCCGCCCGGTGCCAGCCGCTTCTCCCACTGGCTGCCGGACGAGTAGTAGAGACTGGCAGCCTGGTCGGTGGCGCTGTTGATGTAGCGTGTGCAGATGACGCTGTGGCCGTCGCTCAGCACAAAGTTGAGCAAGCTGCGGGTGTCGACGTTCTCAGCGTGAATGGTGCTCTCGGGGATCTGGTCGATCAGCTCGTTGATGATAGCGACGGTGCGCAGCATGGCCTTCCGCAGAATCTCCGGGCCGAAACCTTTTTCCGGTTGCGAGCTCGGGTTGCAGCCCATGCGCTCCAGGGTATCAAGGAGAAGGGCAAAGGCCCACTCGCTGTCGGTGCCACCGCTGACAACGTGGTACCACTTGTCGGCGAGACGCTCCGTCAGGCGACGCTTGATGTGCTTCCAGCCGCCCAGACCACCGTTGTGCATGAACATGAGGCTGCCATGGGAGAAAGGGTGGCAGTTGTCCTCACTGAGAGTACCATCGGTGGCGGCGCGGACGTGGGCGAAGACGAGACGGGAGGCGGTCTTGCTGGCAATGCGTTCGAGGTTGGAGCAGTTCCAGGCAGGGATGGTCGAGCGGAAGAGGCAGGGGGTCTGGCCGAGTTTGGGGTCGGTGTAGAAGCCGATGCCGAAGCCGTCGGCGTTGTTCTGGCCGCGTCGAGTGTCCTGGGGGTGTTAGACTACGAAAGCAGGAGAAAGAGCACATAGACACTGGAGGGTTGACATACTAGCCGTAGACGGGCATCGAAAGACTGCTTGAGTATGGAATGGGTCGGATCGAGGATCAGCTTCGAGAGCAGGATCTCGTCGCTGCCCTTGTAGACCTGGAACGGTTAACATGGAATCCAGATGAAAGGCTTTGAGGGCCAATGAGAGCATACCAAGAAGCGGCACATGTTGGGCAGCCGGCTACAGGACGTAGCAAATGGTCGTCGGACCGTAAAAGTCGTGATCGGTCTCTTCGGCGATGCGTTGAGAAAATGAGGCTGAAAGACGAAAGTGGCGATGCTGGTGGATTGGATGCAGAGGGTCGTGGATTCGAGATGGTATGTATGCACAGAGCGCAGATGCAAGAAAAGACGGATTGCAAAACGAGAGAATGCGAAGAGAAAAGGGGCAGAGACACAAGAAGAAGAGGACCGTGGGTGAGCTCGTGCGTCAAAGAAGAACAAAAAGAGTTGAGGAGCAAAAGAGTGTAAGAGTCAGAAGACGAGAAACAGCCAAAGACAGCCCCAGACGCCAAAGACGACAGGGCCATCGTACTAAGCGAATTGGAGGAGGGCAAATGCCAGCAAATGGCAGCAAACGGCACACAAAGCCGCCAGAATGAGTGGAGCCGCCCGTCCCAATTCGCGGTTTAGTGGCCCTTTCGACCTTGCTATTTTTGCAGTGGGCCAGGCCTGGCCACAGTGGAGCAGTACCGCGGGCGTGTCTTCTAGTCCCCTAAAATTGTGCCTAAAACTCTGCCCCGGATCAGTGCTGCATGAAGTTACAGCAGGGTTGGGGGATGCATCAAGGTGCTTAAAGATGCGTTGGGGTGCGTTGGAGTGCCGCAAGGCTGACGGTTCTAGCGCACTTTAGGCTCTTCAAGCGCGCCTGCCACATTGATGGAATCCCGCTAGCAGATGGCGACATTGACCGCAATGGCAAAAGGCAGACCGTCCTTGATGCCATCGTTCTTTCCTTGCGCGACTCAGTCGTGAGCTCTTAGAGCAACCCCTGTCGGCCCACCTCAGCTCAAGAGTCACAGGCATATCGTGGATTGCTCCTGCTGTTTGTTGTCTGGTCGTCTTATTACTTTGGTATTGCTCTTGCTTTTCCGTTGCTTTTGCTCCTGTTCCTGACATTTATTTTGAGTGTTCCCCTTGCTCAAAAGGGGTAGCTACGCGGCTGCTCCTGCTAATCGATCCAGATCCAGGCCCTCCTTCTTTCTTTGTGCTAAATTGTGAGGCGCAAGGAAACAACAAGAGAATCTGTTCAATCTCGGGTAAGTGCATAGAGCATCTGTCCGTGAGAACTGCTCAGCGAACAGACGGCCAAGAAGTGAGGGCATCTGCCTTTGTCCCCCTCCTCCCATGCTCCCATGCAACCATGGTCGCCATGTTTTTCCTGCGGCCTGCCTCATGAGCAGCTGCTGTGCATGTGTAACTTGCTCTTCCCTGGCCCGGCGACGCCACCGGACGCCCTGGCGACTGCGAAATTGCTTTCTCTGGCATTTGCTGCGTGGCTCTTTACACGTGCTGGGGCTGGTGCCATGGTTGTCTGCGATAGATACTGGCTGAATATTGCTTTAATTGACCGCTGTTCCGGGCGGCGTGTCACCCTTGTGTGGGCGCAAGGTTGGACCTTGCTTTTTAAACACCCGAGCCGGCACGTCGTCGGCGCATTGTCGAGAGGGACGAGAAGGAAGAAAGTGGCTCTCAGACATGGGCATCCATGCTCCTGGAATTCAAATTTGACAATGTCTCGTCTGTCTCCCTGTGTATCGTGTGCTGTGTGTTGTGTGTTGGTGTGATCTTGTTGACTTGGACGTTTTGGAGTCTAGTCTCCTCCGAAAAACGGTTAGGTACATGCTGACGTCGTATGCCCCTAACGAGGCAGCCACCAACAGAACGCGACTTGCCTCTGCACTTTCTCAACGGTTCTTGTCGTGGCGATTGCACGTGATGGCCAAGCGCGGGGCTAACACCACCACCTGCCGGCGCCGTCCCAGCAAAGTGGCGGTGGGAATCCCTGGGAAATTCATGCCACACCACAAAACGCAGGAGCGGACCCCCCCGACCCTTCCTGCCTTCCCTCCCCCATTTCGGCCCTCGTCACAAGGCAGCAAAATATAAGCAGACGCCTGCAACCTTTAATCTTTAGACTGCAAAGATTACTCCGTACAAAAAAAAGTTTCGAGGGGTGTCGACTCTCTCAACAACACCCTGCCATTGGACCCGACCCCAACGGCCTTGCATTTGTCTTCTTTTCCCTTCTCATTCCTCCCGCTGATGCGACACGTCGTATCCCCGACCGCACCACCCGGGGCCCAACAGACCATGACCGCCGTCTCGAAAACTGTCGATGTTGCCAGCTTTCTGGCTTAAATCACGATAATCGAGACGAGGACGAGAAACGAGAACAAATTACGACACTACACGATTGACACGACTGACACAAACACATAACACACACACACACACACACTCACCGACACCATGAGTGGACGGCGACTCGCTGCCGGCGCCCTCGGGCCGCTGGCACGGCGCGGGTTGGCCCAGAACACTGTCCGCCATTATCACCACCAGCGGATGCCCGTGGGCGGCCTGCAGCGACTCGATGCTACACCTGTGCGTGCGGCTCGGCGGCGTGTGGGCTTCCCCGTCAACAACTACCACAATGCCGTCATGGTCCGCAATGCGTCGTTTGCACGGCTGATTCCGCGGATTGTGATGAAGTTTGCACGGATTCCGGCAACGTTTGGCGGACTGATGATTGGCGCAGCCGCCTGGGTGCAGTACCAGGCGATTCGTAAGTTATTGCGAGCAGTCTAGAGAATTCTGGAGCACACTGTATGGATTTGATTTGCTAACACACAACAGAGGTCGGAAACTCGGCCTATGACGTATATATAAGCACACGAGACACCGTGACCGGAGCAGCATCGACGTTCTGGGACGGCGCCGTGGACATTGCCGGCCAGACGAAGCAGGGCTGGGCCAACACCAAGGAGCAGATGGGCGTATCCGAGTTCTGGAACAAGATCATGCACATCCACGAAGAGATTGGCAGCGGCGGCAGCGGCAGTTCTGGTGGCAGCGGAAGCTCTGGAGGCGGAGGCGACAAGGAGCCCAATGGCGGCAAGGGCGCAGCAGCAGCAGCAGCAACGGGCGCGGCTGCCTACGGCTACGGCGAGTCCGGCGACGACAACGACGAGGAAAAGAAGCGTGCACAGCGCGGCGAGAACGCTCGCAACGACCAGATGATGGTCTTCACCAAGAAAATGATTGAGATTCGCAACATCCTGTCCAAAGTCGGCCAGTCCAGCACGCTGACGCTGCCTTCCATCGTCGTCATCGGCTCGCAGTCATCCGGCAAGAGCTCAGTCCTCGAGGCCATTGTCGGCCACGAATTCCTACCCAAGGGCTCCAACATGGTCACCCGGCGGCCCATTGAGCTGACGCTCATTAACACGCCCGACTCCAAGGCCGAGTACGGCGAGTTCCCCGATCTTGGCCTGCGCAAGATTAGCGACTTCACCTCCATCCAGCGCACGCTGACCGAGCTGAACCTGGCCGTGCCCGACTCCGAGTGCGTCTCAGACGACCCGATCCACCTCACTATCTACTCGCCCAACGTGCCCGACCTGTCACTCATCGATCTGCCGGGCTACATCCAGGTCGTCGGCCACAACCAGCCGCTCGAGCTCAAGCAGAAGATCTCGGAGCTGTGCGACAAGTACATCCAGCCGCCCAACGTCATCCTGGCCATCTCGGCGGCCGACGTCGATTTGGCCAACTCAACCGCCCTGCGCGCCAGTCGCCGTGTCGACCCTCGCGGTGAGCGTACGATTGGTGTCGTGACCAAGATGGACCTGGTCGACGCCACGCGCGGCTCGACTATTCTCCAGGACAAGCAGTACCCGCTGCGTCTTGGCTACGTGGGTGTCGTGGCGCGGGCGCCGCAGTCGATTGGTGGTCTGTTCAAGAAGGGCAGCAGTAGCGGCGACGGCAGCGCGCTCATGAACTTGATTTCCAAGAACGAAGACTCGTACTTCTCGTCGCACCCGCTCGAGTTTGGCCCGTCCGCCGATGTGGCTGTCGGCACCTCTACGCTCCGCAAGAAGCTGATGACTGTGCTGGAGCAGACCATGTCGGCCAGTCTGCAGGGCACGACGGATGCGATCCGCCAGGAGCTCGAGGAGGCGACGTACGAGTTCAAGGTCCAGTACAACGACCGCCCGCTGTCGGCCGAGTCATACCTGGCCGAGAGCCTCGACGCCTTCAAGCACTCTTTTAAGCAGTTTGCCGAGGAGTTTGGTCGTCCCCAGATGCTGCAGCTGTTGAAGAGGGAGCTCGACCAGCGCGTGCTGGATCTGCTCGCCCAGCGCTACTGGAACAAGCCTATCACCGACCTGTCGGCTGTTGTGCCCGAGCCCGATGCTCTGGCTGACCTGCCTAAGGCCGACCCCGACTCGCTGTACTGGCACCGCCAGCTGGACGCGTCGACGTCGCAGCTCACTAAGCTCGGCATTGGCCGCCTGGCCACCAATGTGGTTGCCACCAACCTGCAGGCCGGCGTCGACAAGCTGATTGCGCAGTCCAACTTTGTCAACCACCCCTTTGCGCGCCAGGCCATTGTCGAGGCGGCCTCGAGCATCTTAAATGATCGCTTCTATAGCACCAGCGATCAGGTCGAGAACTGCATCAAGCCGTACAAGTTTGAGATTGAGCTCGAGCCGCGCGAGTGGGATGCGGGACGCGACCACTCGGCTGGTGTCCTCAAGGACGAGCTGATGGCGTGCCAGGACGCGCTCAAGAAGCTCGAGAACAGCGTCGGTGGCCGCCGCAAGCTCAACGAGGTCATCAACTTTGTCGATAAGGCCCGCCGCGGCGACGTTATCGTCGAGGGCGAAGGCCGCAGCGGCGCCGGCGGCTTTAGTGCTGCCCTTCTCCAGAGAGGTAAGTTCAGTCCTCGCTTCGCTCGCACCCCCATATAGACATATGTAATGATTGCTAACACACTCCAGGCCGCGAAGCCGTCTTCCTCCGTGACCGCGCCGACATTATCAACATGCGCCTGCTGGCCGCCAAGTCCAAGCAGTGCCGCCAAATGGACAACAAGTACTATTGCCCCGAAGTGTTCTTGGACGCCGTCGCCACTAAGCTCGCCGGTACTGCCGTGCTCTTCTTGAATGTCGAGCTGCTGTCCGAGTTCTACTACAACTTCCCGCGCGAGCTCGACCAACGTCTCGGCCGCCACTTGACCAATGACGAGATTGAGCGTTTTGCCAAGGAGGACCCCAAGATCCGCCGCCACCTGGAAGTGATTCGGCGCAAGGAGCTGCTGGAGCTGGTGCTCGAGAAGATGGAGAGTCTGCGGCAGCTGGACGGCCGTGAAAAGTCACGGCGCGGCAGCAACCTGAGCGCCAACAATGGCAATGGCGACAAGGGCAAGTCGGGCAGCCGCTGGGGTCTTTTCTGAGGGGCTCGCAGTGACTTTGTCCTCTGTTTTTTGCCCTGTTAACGAGTTCATGGGAGTTTTCCAGGCGTTTTGTTTTCTCCTTTCCCCTCTCCCACGCTTTTTAATGCCTCTTTATCTTTTTGTGATTTCCACATACGATTTTGTTTCGTCCTTACTTATGTACCTGCTTTGGCTTTGGTCCTCGGATTTTCTCACTCTTTTAGACGAGTCATGCCCTTTTCTCTTCATCTTCATATTTTCACACACTCCTCTTTTCATCCCTTACCCCTTTTGTACGCGTTTGATGTCATCGGAAAAAAAGGAACACTTATAACAAAACTTCTACACATAACACAAAACTCATAACACACACCAAAAGACTACGCAAATACCCTCCTCGAAATGTATGTCAGTTGAATAGATTTCTTTAACCTGAAAATAATGATTGAATGAAGTTGATAAATGTGCATCAATGAATATAAACTTGGGTGCTTAAGTAAATGTAAACGTAAATAAAGTAAAAATGCCGGATATATGTGGCTATGCTAGAACGGTTATAAAGAGTATATACAAAACATCATAAGTAAATAAAACCCCACAAACATAAACTCCTTATCGACTACGCTTTCTGATTGTGTTGCCTCTACTCACACCCCTCACCCCTCGACACTCGTCTGTACAGTCACTTCCCAGCGCAGACTGTTGCCCCGGCCGTAGCCTTCACCCAGCCGGTTCTGCACAACACGTGCAATGCGTGACCGCAGCTGGCGCAGCGTGGCATCGTCACCACTACCTTGGGCGACACGCACGCGCAGGTTGGCCATGCACAGCCCGTAGTGGACCTGCCAGAACTGGGCGTCTTCGACACGGGCAATCTGGGGCTCCGAGGCAATCTCGTCGAGGACAGAGGCCACCGTGGGCGAGTTCTTTTCGAGGGTGACCGAGGAGGGTGCCGACGAGGAAGGGAGGGATGAAGTGTGATTGTGGCCTTGTTGCTTCTGCTGGGCCAATGGACTGGAGGATGACGACACGGTCCCCGTCCCCGAGCCTGATCCCTCTTTGCCCGAGTAGGACATGAGCAGCATCAGTCCCTGTGCCACAGCCAAGCGTGCACCCAGCAGCAGCATGGACACGGCAATGGTGGCACACAGCAGCCGGTCGAGCCATGTCTGCACGGCGACAAACATGAGCGGCAGGACGAGCAGGACCAGCGACACGGTCATGGTCAAAAAGTGAAAGGGGTTGGCCAGCACCGACGACAAGCCCAGGCTCGATAGGAGAGACGCAGCCGACGACAGCCAGCCTAGGAACGAAGCAATGATACCGTTCTTGCCAGCAAAGCGCGGGACGGGCGCGACGCCGTGCAGAAGCAGCAAAGCACGGCGGATGCGGGCGTGGTTACCGAGGCCGTAGGCACTGACTAGGGTGCTGGCAAAGGCGGCGAGAGCGGCAACGTCGACGGTGCCCGGATGGATGTAGCGGCTGTGGTGGTGGCCGTGGTGGCTGCCAATGTCCATGTGGGGGACGGCGACGTGGGGCTGGCCGTTGGCGGCGGCAGCCGCAGCAGCAGCGTCGGCGGCGGCAGCCACCTCAAAGGCGCGGATGTGGGCGGCGTTGGCGTGGGCACTAGCGGTTGTCGATGCTGTGGCAGCCTCGAGGCAGTCCTTGAGATCGTGGCTCAACAAATCAAAGCCGCCAAAGACCAAAAAGATGCTCATGGCAAAACCGGCAAGCACTTCGGCACGGCGCAGACCAAATGGGTGGCGGATGGTGGAGCGGCGCCAAACCTCAAAGTTGCCGAGGACGTCGACGGCGACGCAGACAGCGGCAGAGCCGACATCGAAAAACACCAAGTGGGAAAGGGCCGTCAGGGCGAGACTGTCGCCGCCCTCAGCAGCGCACAAAAAGACAAAGACGGCGACGGCAGCGTGGCACATGCACCAGTAGAGACGGATGCGCTGGTCGCGGTGCATGCTGGCCCAGGCCTCGCGCAGGGTTGGGACGGGTAGCGAGGCTGGTAGGACGGGTGGTGGACGTGGTGGCGGCTCTTGGAAGATTTGGTGTTGGGCAGAAACACTGCTGTGTTTGTAACGATGGCCACGACGAAGGCCGATGTTCTGAGATGTTAGTGCGGGAACATATTGTCGGGGCAGGTGGAGGGTTACTCACCGACTTCACTGGTGATGTGGAAATGTATTGGGTCTGAAAGTTGAAGGGGTTGTCGGCGGCGGGCGCGCCACCAATGTTGATGGGCGCCGAGTTCGCCGGCGACGACGAGAGAGGCGCTGTGTCGTCCATGTTGAAGGATGGCGATCCTGGCGTATTGGGCGGGCGCAAGAAGCTGCTGTTGCTTCCACGGCTGTGGAGGTGGGAGTCGGGGCTCAAGAGGTTCGAGCCGAGGGAGGAGGAGAAGACAGGAGACCGAGGAGACCGAGGAGGACCAGAAAGAGGAGGAGGGGAAACAAAGTCGAGGACAGGCGACGGGCTGCGTCTCAACAGGGCCGCGTCGTGCGGGTTGAGCGGCTGGTCGTCGGTGTTGTCGACTTCAACGTCAACTTCGAAACGAAAGGGGTCGTCGGTGGTGCCGGCAGCAGTAGCGTCGTCGCCGCTGAGATGGCTCAGATCGAGGACACTGTTGCCTTCGCCGTCAGAAGTTGGCTCGAGGAGGATCGACGGCGGTCGTGGACGACGTCCTTTTGTTGTGGCAGCAGGAGTGACGGCAGGAGGAGACAGGGACACGGAGAAGGAGGGCGGTTCCGGTTCGGACGCCATGTGCCTCTTAGGGAGGGGTGGGAGGTGGGATCGTGGGTTGGATTGATCGAGGGTGAAAGTGGAGGTGGAGGTGAAAGCGTGAAGCCTTGCAACGTGTAGCCGCGCAGGATCGCGAGGTAAGCTGCCAGTTCTGGCCAAGTCGCTGTTGCTGTTGTTGGTGCTTCCCTGGTGCCATCCAGGTGCAGGAATACGGGCGTGTTGTGGGTGCGCTGTGGAGAGCGCTTTCCTCTTTTCTCTCTTCTCTTGCCTCTCCTCCAAAACAAAGAGGTCGTCCCTGCTTCTTTGGGCCTAGCGGATGCGCCTGTTCAGGGGAGGGAAGGAGACTGTGAATTGGCGTCGATAACAGTTGGAGCAGGAGCGATTGGCAGTATGCAGATAGGCGGATAAGTAGCCAGTGGTGAGAGCGCTGTATTTTACGGGGAATTCTGGATTGTCGAGAAGTGAGGTTAATTGATAGTTCACGATGCACAGAGTTTTCGTCTGTTGTCGTTTTTGGTTTCGTTTCGTCCGAACGTTGCCATGCCTCCCATGCGTCTTTCTGGCTAGACCAGGCTTGGGCCTGGGCCTTGCGTGGCTTTCTCCTGGCTTTTCTCTTTTCGATTTTGAAAGCGGCCAGGCCAATGGCGGCCACTAATTGGCTAGCCTGAGACCTCTTCACAGAAGCCAACGGGCGCATACTTTCCACTCTTTCCATTCATTTGCGTGTCGTCATCGCCTGTGAAAAGACCACCTAAAAGTTTCGCGAAGGCCGCCATTCCTACAGCGACCGCGCACACCCGCATTGGCGCATAAAAATGGCAAGGATTGCTACTAAGCCACCAACAGCTCCGGAGCAAATTAGCAGGAGCCAGCAGGCGTCAGAATAGCAGACCGCAATCTCCAATTTCGCAGTGGAAGCAGACCATCCGATCGACGACCACGGAACAAGAGCGACAACCACCGACGACGCGACTTTTTGCACGACATCCATTCGACGACAGAGAAGCTCCGCAGTCGACCTCCTTTTATCAACAACCTATTCTGCGATCTCCCACGCTCACGCGTCTTTCGTTCAAACCATGGCGATTTAGAAGACTTCGCTTCGACGACGACGACGACGACAAAAGCCTGCTGTTGTTGTGGCCTCCATCACGATGGACCCGTCACCGACAAAGGGCCAGCCGCCTTCAGGACAGTCGCACCGGCGGACGACGAGCGGCTCGAGCATGCTGTCGCGCATGCCCTTTCCGCGTTTGGGGGCGGGCACAAGCTCAGAACACGGGTCGCCGCTGCGCGACGACGAATATGAAGACGGCGGCCACGACGACGACCAGTCTCTCCAAGGCCTAGGCTACGGCGCCTCTTCACAACCTCCTCTACACCGTCCCTACCCCGTATCGATCCAGAATGGCCAGGACATGTCCTCCCTCGACCAACAGCAGCAACAACAACAACAGACATCTGGAGGCAAGACGCGGCGACGACGAGGCTCGCTGCGGAAAGTAGCCCTCCTTGGCCGCGGCGGAAGTACACAACCCGAACGGCGGGCACCACCACTAAAGACTGTGCCGTCCAGCGCCGTGTCGGCAGCTGCCGCAGCTGCTTCATCCTCGACCTCTTCCGCAGTTTCTTCCCCCGGTTCAGGGGCTCCTGACGGCAGCAGTGTCGGTGGAGGTAGTGGCTTTGGAATCGTTGGTGGGCCTGTCGGAGGCGGCGGCAGTGTTGGCGGTGGAAGCACAAGCGGCAGTAGCGGTCTGGGCATATCAGACATCACACCGCGGCCGTCCATGGAAGGATATGCGAGTCGGGCGGCGTCGGCTGCTGTAGCTGCGGCTCTCTTGAGCCCGACACCCAAGTCGGCCAAGCAGACGTCCAAGCTCCTGCCACGGACCTCTATCGATGGTAACGAGGACCACGGCACCCTTGGCCCGTCGCCTTCTGCAGCGGCCGCGGCTGGTGGCAGCGCTCGGCGACATGACAGAAGACGGAGTAGTAGCAGCACGATCAACTCGCCGCTGACGAGCCGGCCGCCCAAGGTGCCGCCCACTGTCCCGGCTGGCTCTTACTCGACGACCGACGACGAAGACGCACTACACATGGCCACTAAGAGCGGCCCTATGAGCAATGGCGGTGGCGGCGGCAACATCAACAGCAACGGCGGTCTTGTATCTACGAATGGTACAGGAGGGACCGGCGTGGGTGCTACAGCGGCAGCGGCTGCCGCAGCGGCGGCTACATCACTATTACGGCGGGCGAGCGGTGACAGCGGTGCGAACGGTGATAATGCTGCTGCAACTGGACGTCTACTCTTCCCTGCAGCCACTTCTTACCAGAGACGACGTGGCGGTAGTGGAGCTGGAGCACAGCTTCTCCAACAACAACAGCCAGGAGGGCAGCAAACAACGGGACAGCAGCCGGTGCAGGCGCCGCTGCAGAAGTCGTCTCTGCACCAGAGAAAACTGTCCCAGTCGCATCAACAGCAGCAGCAACAACAACAGTCTCCACCACTATCACATCCCTCACAGCTGCAAGAACAGGCACAGCATCACCAGCATCAACAACACCAACAACACATACAAAACCTGCTGCACCAACCATCAACGCTGCACCACCAGCAACAGCTCGTGCAGCAACCACCGCCGCCCAAACAGCGTGCCAAGTCACCTCTAGCCCTGACAGACCTGGCCAACACGCCCCTCCAACAGCCATCGTCGTCTTCGGCCGCTACGACCGCCGAAGTCGGCGTGGGACCCGGTGTGGGCGTGGGTGTTGGTGTGGGCGTCGTCGGCGTCAATGTGGCCGTCAATGTCGGTGGCGACCCGGACTGGGACTATGCCGAGACTGCCTGGTGGGGCTGGGTCATGCTGATTGTGACCTGGGTCGTCTTTGTCACGGGCATGGGCTCGTGCCTGGGCGTCTGGAGCTGGGCCTGGGATGTGGGCAAGACCCCTTACGCGCCGCCCGAGCTCGAGGACGACCCGACGCTGCCGATTGTGGGTTACTACCCGGCCCTGTTGATCTTGACGTGCGTTATGGCCTGGGTGTGGGTGGTGGTGGCCTGGATTGGCATGAAGTATTTCCGGCACGCCAAGATCAGTGGTGATTAGGGGAGGTTAGGAGAGGAAAGATTGAAAGGAAGGACGTATATAAGAGTCGATACCTGACAGACGACTGTAGAGGCCGAACAACGGCGTAATCATAATTCAGACACGAGTAATGACAAAGATTTAAAGACCTACTGTGTGAAGATTCGATGGGAGGCTGCAGCCTTGTGGAGATTCGTAGTCAGTGAGAGTGCATGGAACGGACAAGGAAATTGATCATCCAGGTGTTAAGTTATCCAATTGGCGTCATTCATCAAACTGATTCAGTGCTTTCAAGACGTTCTGACGGTCTCCAAAAGAACCCCAACTTCTACGAAGTAATATGTAGAACCGCATGTCCTTGGCTCCTGCCGTTGTGTTGCGCGATGGACCTCGGCAGCTCGCAATGGCTAGCGTCGCGTGGGTTTACAGTGGGAATCCGCCCTGTTTTAACCCCGGCTATCCAATTCCGCCCGCTATTTCTGGGGACACCGGCAGCGGAAACCCCAGAAAGAGCACTGCTGGGCGTGTTAGTGCTGCTGCGAGCCGCCCCCGCAAAAAGGGAAGCTCCAGCTCGCAAGCCGAAACCACGCAAGGAAGGCAAGGGCGACCGACTCGACCGACTTCCTGTTCCCCAGGATCGTTCTTTCTTTCTTTACCTTTTTCACTTTGTATTGTTTTTCTCTTTCCTTCTGCTTCGTCTTTTGTCACTGCCTCGTTTTCTCTCCCTTTCTCTCCCGACCTACAACCTTTATCCTCACCACCCCAACACATCCACACATCTCACAAATGGCCGCTCCTTTGACCGGCGTCAAGGTGCTCGAGTTTGCCGGCCTGGCACCTGGTATGTCAACTCTTCGTGAATTATCTCACATATTTTTTGACATCTACTGACCTCGCACTCTGTAGGCCCCTTTGCTGGTGTCTTCTTTGCCGATGCTGGCGCAGAAGTCCTCCGGATCGACCGCCCCGTCAAGGGCCAATCCCACACCCCCAACAGCAAGATCCCCGACGTCACCGAGGACCTCCTCGCTCGCCATAAGTCGTCCATTGCCGTCGACCTCAAGAACAAGGCTGGTGTCGCCCTCGTGAAAGAGCTCGCCACCAAGGCCGATGTCATTATCGACCCCTTCCGCCCCGGTGTCCTCGAGCGTTTGGGTCTCGGCCCGGATGTCCTGCAGGCCGTCAACCCGCGCATCATCTATGCCCGCCTCTCGGGTTTCCGCCGTGACGGCAAGTATAAGGACATGGCCGGCCACGATATTAACTACCTGGCCATCTCTGGTGTGCTCTCGGTCCTCGGCCGCAGCGGTGAGAAGCCCACGCCGCCCTGGAACATTCTGGCCGATTTCGCCGGCGGTGGCCTGATGCTGGCTGTTGGTGTCCTGTTGGCCCTGGCCGCACGCCAGCAGACCGGCAAGGGCCAGGTCGTCGAGGCCAACATGGTGGACGGTGCCTCGTACCTGGCGTCGTTCCCCCGTTTCGCCCTCAAGACACCGCTGGGCGAGCACGCGCGCGGCCAGAACCTGCTGGACACGGGCTGCCCATACTACGACACGTACGAGACGAGCGATGGCGGCTTCATGGCCATTGGCCCCATTGAGCCGCAGTTCTTCAAGATTCTGGTGGACAAGTTGGGTCTGGGCGACCAGGGCTGGGAGACGCGCCGCCACGACCGCACACAGTGGCCGGCGCTGCGGACGGCGCTGACAAACGCCTTCCGGAGCCGGACGCGCGCGCAGTGGGAGGCCGTGTTTGACGGCACTGATGCCTGCTGCACGCCCGTCCTGGGGTTCCCCGAAATTGAGGCGGGTCGTGCCACGGGTGCGCGCGAGGGTGACCTGCGCCCCGCTGTGGCCCTGCGGTCCACGCCGCTGCTTGCGGTGACGGACGCTGCCAAGGCGGCGGGCGTCTCGGAGGAGGTGCGCAACCGTCGCGGCCAGGGTAACGGTGTGACCGGCGAGGGTTATGTTGGCCAGGCGATCAGCCCCGGTCAGGGCGGCGAGGATGTGCTGAAGCGGTGGCGCGGGTGGAACAAGGGCAGCGAGTACGACGTGACCAACGGCGGCCTTGTGCTCAAGGGTGCCGAGAAGGCGCGGTTATAAGCGGCGACTAAGGTGTGGAATAAAAATGATGGAGAGCGTTTTGGATATTTAGAGCACATACTGTAACATACATGCTATATATATTACTGTTGGTATATTTGAATTGCCTACGCTTACGCACATTGCTTACGTGAATGTAACCAGACTCTGGGTCAAAGGGATAGATGGTATCGAGTTCGATTAAATGTGTAGAAACAAAACGTTATCTGATCTAATTGGGTAAAGGATGGAGGAAGTGAGAATGTGAAATGGAAGAGATAAAAGGCAATGGTGGGAGGTGGAGAGTATGTGGTATGTATGTGACAATCGGATGTGAGAAAGAGGAGACTTGGTGGAGGAGGCAGAGAGGGAGCGCAGAGAAGCAGAGCATAACAGAAACGACGCAAAACCAGGAGAAGAAAAGCCCAGAAAATCCCAGACAAAGTAGATATCCCCCAGCAAGCAAACAAACAGAAAACCATGAATGCAAAAAAGGACGCGCAAAAAGACAAAAGAAGACAAGAAAAGAGAAAGAAATGTGGCAACGAGAAGGGGAAAAGGGTTAACAAAGTCGTCCATTCGTGTCCGTCGCTGTCTATCCGTCTCGTTTGTACTCGACTGCCTGCTATCCTGTCCTCTTCTTTTCTTGTGTCTCGTAAGTGCCTGTGCCTTCCATCTACTGCACCTGCGACACGACCTCGCTGGCCTTGGCCAGGGCATCGACCATCTGCTGGCACTCCTTCCTCCGCCGAACAGTGTAGTCGCTCTCCTTGAGCAGGTCGTCGAGCGCGTCCGTCCGGTACATGTTCTCGAGCAGCTCGCGCTGCATCTCGTCTTTTGTGAATCTGAAGGAGAGAGGGATGAAGGTTAGTAGACTGTATAATTAATCTGCCTCAAGTGGAGGTATGGGGTACTTACTGAACAAGGGTCAGCATAATAGCCTTGGGGACCATGTCAATCATTGTGCGCTTGACAATGTTATAGTAGGACTGAATGAGCAACTTGATGACCTCGACCTCAACGTTCTCGCGCTCTGACAGCGTGCCGGAGGCCTTGAGCATCGCAGGCGGGGCCTCCATGGCGGCGGCCTTCTTCTTGTTCTTGGCGGCAAAGAAGCTGCCAAAGAAACCACTCTCCTTGTCGCCTTCGAGCGTAGGGCTGGCGGCGCGAGCAGGCGTGGCCGAAGCGGGCAGCGGCTTGCCGGTCTTGGGGTCGACCTGGACGGGCTTGGCGGGGTTGTGGCGCTCGTTGACAATGGCCATGGCGCGGTGGCCGTTCAGGAAATCGGGGTGGCCAGTGTTGATGTAGCAGGCCTCCATGGAGACCAGATCGCGCACCAGCTTGTTGGTGGGCTCCATGGCCTTCTTGAAGAAGGAGATGACAACGGCGTGGATCTTCTCCTTGAGCTGCGGGTAGCGGCGGAATAGCGACTTGCTGAGCGAGTTGGTCAGGATGCGCACCAGCTCGTCATACACAAGCGAGATACACTTGAGACTGGGCTCCTCGAGGCGCTTGATCTGCTGCTTGACAATCAGCTCGAAAGCAGTAGTGCCCACGAACAGGGCAGGCGAAGAACCGGACGAGTTGTAGAGGATAGTGCGGATGTCGACGTCCTTGACCTGGTCAAAGGGATCAATGGCCTTGACACCATTGGAGTAGAGCTCGTGGAAGACAAACGAGATACGCGCGCCACCCGACAGCTCGGTGCTCGACAGCTCAGTGTTGTTGCCGTCCAGGACAGTCCGCCACTCGTTGGTGAACTCGGTGATGATGTTGAGCACGACGTTGGCGTTGTTACCAAGAATCGACGGGCCCAGGCTCTCGAGCTCGGCCGAGTACTTTTGCAGGGAGCCGGCGATGCGGGCCTTGATGTCAGGCAGCGTTTGCTTGATGTGCATGAGCAGAATCAGGTTCAGCTTGCGGGCCAGGTAGGGTGTACCGCAATAGGAGCTCTTGTTGCGGTAGGCCTTGTGGGTCTCAAAGAAGTTCTTCTCGGCCTCGAGGGACATCTGGATGGGCTTCTTGTTGTCGATATCGCGCTGGCCACGGTTGACAACGGGGACGTAGCCAAGACGCAGAGGGATGATACGGCCGGCCAGAATGTCGACGACGTCGGTACCCTCGTCCATCAGATCGACCTTGGTCAGGACACCAATGGTGCGCTGGCCCTCAGGGTCGACCTCGCGGGCGAGCTTGAGACCATCGGAGTTGGCAAGATCCTGGTTGGCGGCGGTGACGGCGAGGACGATAGCGTTGGGCTTCGAGATGAACTTCATGACCATGTCGCGGATCTGGCGCTCAATGTCACGAGGCTGGTCGCCGACAGGGACCTTGGTCAGACCGGGCAGATCGACGAGGGTCAGGTTGAGGACGTTGGGCGAGTAGACGCGCAGGTTGATGGGAGCGGGGGAGATGCCGGCATTGCGGCCGACCTTGGCCTCGGTCTCGCGGCTGATCTCGTCGCGGATCTTGTTGAAATCAAAGAACTTTTGGCCGGGGATATGGAGAAACTCGCCCCACTCGTCGGCGTTGGCGGCCTTGTCGGTGGTGCCGTTGGCGGCGTCGCCGTTCTGTTGGCTGCCTGCTGGGCGGTTGATGAGCTGCAACACGAGCGGCCGCCGTGTGACGATACCTGAGCCACGAGGGAGGCTGTAATTGTCAGTACAAACTATTCAATCATCACCATCTCCGTTTTTATCTCCCACACTATACTCACAAGTCACGGCCAACAATGTTCTCGAGCACAGAACTCTTTCCGCTGGACTGGCTGCCGACGACGACAATCTGGGGAAGATCGATCGGGTTGTTAACGTTGATGGTCACGAAGACGTCCTGGAGCTTGTTGACAAGCCTGAGTTGTTAGCAGGGATACGATGCACGTGCAAAATAAGAGCTCATAGAAGGAAGGGGCAGAACTCACTGGATCAGGGCCGGATCAGAAATGCCACCCGGCGTGGCCAGGCTCGCCGTTCCGGACATGGTTGCTGGATGCTGCTGGGCGCGGCGGAACGACTAGAAGAAGGAAATCGGGAGGAGAGCGTGCGATGCCGCAAAAGAGAAGAGAGGAAAATCGGAAGATCGAAAACAGCGCTCGGCGCTTTAAAGGGGTTTCGAAGGAGACGCGGGGGAGGGCGCGTGCAGACGGTTCAGGGAGGAAGAATGTCGGGATCTGGTGCTTCAGACGGAGAGCCGGAGATCGTCGGCGTAGGTAGTGTCCGGCCGCAGATGGGAAGACGGTCGGAAGGTGAGGGGTGAGATTGTTGTTTTGTTTTGTCGGTGAAGCTTCAAAAGAGCTTACGATGCGCAGGGAGAGCTCGACAAGAAGATGGGAACCCTGGACGGCAGTAACTGTAGAAATGCAAAGATTGCAGAAGCGGCGGACGCAAGGATTGGTGAGAGGGTGGGAAAAGCGTGACGTGTGGGATGCGGACGCCTTTTTTGCTTGTGGTTGTGTTGGTTGTTTGGTGGGAGGTCGTTTTGGTCGTTGGGGGGAAAACGGTGATGCCTGGTGGCCGATAGCGAGCGCCACACTACTGAGAAGAAACAGAAAGACAGGGGCGACGACGCATTGCATTGCTGGCAACAACACCGCAAGCAGGTGCGACCCGGCGAACCCCCCTTGCCCACAGCCCACCTCCGCCCACCTTCCCCCATTTTGGGTAATTACAGCTTGTCTCGATCAGGTATGGCGTGTCATGTGACCCGAACTGCCACGCAATTTGGAGGCAGTCGGACGGTTCGAGGCCATTCTGCCGGCCTCCACCGCCCTTCGATCACCCAGGCACCCGTATTCTCGCCCTTTTTGCCCCTGTGGCTGTAGCGCACTACTCTCCATACAAAGGGCACTACGACATAATGCAACGCACTTTACTCCTTACAGTGGGCACTCTGACTCAGGGTCCCCTGAATCTCCCGCCCGTTGGGCGCTGAAGACTCCTGGATCTGGAGCCCGTCTGGAGCCCGTCTGGAGCCCGTCTGGAGCCCAACACCAGGCACAGAGCCTTGGCTGAAATCTCCTTTTCGTGCCTTTCCATGTTGGTCGCAATTAATTCGCAGACAGAAAATGGGCGATAATAATGCGGGCTGAAACGAAACAAGGGAGCGATGCAAAACAATCAAAGGGCTCGGAAAGGAGTAAATCGAAACAAAAAGGGGACGAACGTCAGAAAGGTACAAAAATAAGCAAAAATAGAGAATGCGAAAAAGGAATGTAAGACGGCACGACCGTTGGTTGGCAGCCTCGTCGTTTTCTCTTTCTCTTCGTTTGTTGCCTTCAATTGACGCGCGGCTGCATCAGTGAAGATGGCGAGCGGGCACAGGTGAAGACAAGGGAAGTCTTGTTTGCTCGCTGCCTGACCGAAGCTTTGTGGTCTTCTCGCGACTCTCGTGTTATGCCGCCTGGTTCCGGATTGTCTGCCGACTCGTCGGTCGGGCCCCGTTTGATTTCTCCAGCACCGACCTCGACGCTGTCCGTGAACTTTGTCGATGCTCAGGTCCAAGCTGTGTATCATAGTAGCGAGAACAGACTGTTTGCGAGGTGTTGTACGTGTAGAAATGCCATTCTGTCGACGCTTTCGATGGATGTTTGATTTCGAAGTTTGGTCGGTCTTGGTTGGGGCTCTTCGCTTGTAAGGGTCGCAGAAAGTCGCGGAAAATTATGTGCCAATCATGACGGGTCCAAGTAGCCGAGAGAGGGAGAGAGGGAGTGCCTTATATACCTATGAACGAGCACAGTTAATATATGTAAAAATTTCTGGCTAGAAAGGGGGGAAGAGGGAGCCAATAGTAGATGATGAAAACTCACGATCGTGCAAGGCGACTCGGGCGGGATGCTGTCGAGGACAAAAACGCATCGGGAGGGTAGTTGAGTGCGAAGAAAGAGATAATATAGGCAGTCAAAGGTGAGGTAAGAGATCAAGTAGGAGAACATAGGGGTGGAGGCTTGCGAGGAGAAAGAAATGGTAGACCGACGTATGCGGCCAGCATCAAAATCGCTCGCATACAGACATACCGGATAAGGGGCTCTCAGGAGGCAAGTCCCCTCACCTCTCTCTGGGGCGGCCTTCTTTTTCAACATCATCCTATGACGCGGGTAGGTCGACGCGTTGCGGGATATATGCCAGGTCGCGTGTTCCTGAAGAAAGTATCGCGAGGTGGAAGATGGCTAGAGGAACACCACTTCAGGAGAGGACCGAGCAAGGGGGCCAGCTAAGACTTTCCGTGCAACTTTCAATGAAAGGCATAGTCGTGCTCTTTTATTTCAATTAGGATAATATCTGCAGTTATGGAACTCCGCATCATCATGGTGCTTTACCTTGCTGTTTTTGGGTTTCAATTATTGACTGCGCTTACAATGTCTAAGATCACGCTTGCAGAATCCAGTACAAGATTCAGAGATCCCTTTGAAAGAATCAAAGCGAATTTAGAGGTTGAGATGGCACCATCGTGCTCTCCCTTTGGCATCTGGCCCCATTCTCTTTGTTTTTCTTCTTCCAGATCGTCGACAAAATACCACCTAGCATCTGGAATCTGGCATCTCTCTGCATCTACGGATCTATCGGTAGAGATGAAATGGCTCATAGCACGGAGTAGATTGACGAGGTGCTATCGCGTCGTGCCTCGTTTATCTCCCGAGATCGTTCTTTCCGTTTTTCTTCTTCCTCTTTGTCACTCCCGCGACAATCTGGCATCTAACGGCATCGCCACACGGAGAAAAAGGCACGCAAAGGCATGGTAATTGCCTCACACATGGCCACGAGGATCTGAAGTGGTGAACAGAGCTTTGACTATATCTAAGCATATAGCGAGATAGAGTGTGACAGTGACAGTGACAGCGCGTGCTGGAGCGGCCCGTAGGAGTAGAAATATAGCAAATATAGGAGAGATGCGAGAGATCTCACAGAAAATCTTGAAAACAAGAGATGTCGAGGAAAAAAGACGAGGGAACTGGGTGGTCAACAAGTATTAGGAAAACCACAGGGAAAATCAAAAGAGAGGCAAACGAGGATGGATTGATCCATCAACCATCCAATCATATCCTACTAGGAAGTTTTCCATCCAGGGGATCTCCATCTACAACGTACATGGAGAAAAAAATAAAATATAAAAGAGAACAAGAAAAAGGGACGATAGACCCGATGGGAGCTAGTAAGGAAAGGGCAAAGGGAGAAACACGGTTGACCTCCTACCCGAGTGTGATTTTATATTTCCTCTTTTTTTTATATTGGATTCTGTCGACCATCAGGTTCGATATCAGAAGCTCCTATACGGGGTAGCCACAAGAGGGTGACACGGCCGGGGCTCACGCGTGGAGAGCATGCAGAGCACATGCAGAGCGCATGGGCCAGGTAGCGAGCAGGTCACAGAAAGTATCAACGTGCAAAAGGAGGTAGGAGAAAAAAGGAAAGGGGGTGTGGTCGTAGCTAGGCGCGGCATGAGAGATTTTTGAAAAGTCGACTAAGGAAAGCTTGTTTTTTGTTTTTGTTTTTCTGTCCCTTCCCCCCCTCTTGTGACTGTAACGGTTCATCCTTCCTGCAGGATAGAGGTGCCCATAGCTCCTTGCTTGCACTTGCTGAAGGTGGGTTACTCTCGTCTGTTTTTCTGTTTTGTTCTTTTCCCACGCGGGAATGTCTACCGATGCTTGGTCCAGCAAATGAGAAGGTGGCACTTCACGATGACGAGTTGCGGAACTCTGGCAGGAACCAGAAAACGATTTGAAGGATTTCGAGCGGTCCAGAGCCGCCACAATACATGTGCACCCGGTATATCAGTGCTCTTTCCTTTTGACGGCAGTCGTAATCATCTCGTACATGTGCATATAAAATGTAACACTGGCCTCAAAGTCTGGCACGTAATGAATATCAAAAGTAAAAGGATGTGCCAAAACGAGCGGTGGACAATGGCCAACGGGGGAGGAGAGAAGATGAGAAACCACCAGTCCAGGAGGTCGAGGAAGAGGGAGGTCTCGAGATCCCCCAAACTCCTAATCCAGGGACCAGCGGTGTGGGTCAACCGCGCATGGGACAGCTCGTTCTCTCACACGCTCCAATACGCTTTCATAAACAAGCTAACAAGGAGCTGCCCGTGTTTGGTGCGTTTCTGGCAACCCGTCACCACCCGCTAGGATCGGCGACCGTTTGGTTGGTGTGGGCGTGCACAAGCAAGAAGAGGAGGTGAGAGATGCCGCATGAGGGAAAGTCTGAAGGGATGAAGTATGGGCACAAAGTATGGGCACTGCCAGACGAGCTAGACAATCCGCCGGCAGGTGTTCCGTAGGCAGGTTTCTGGCGGGTGAGCTTGTGTAGAAAAACTGTTTTGTCGCCTGGCCCTGTTGGCTTGAAACGAAGCAGCTGCAGTAAAGTACGCGCCAGGCAAAAAATGGGGCACTGGCGATGGCAGTGAGCCATCAGGTAAATTTTACACAATGGAAAATAAAGAAGGAGCGTACGGAGAAAATACAGGAAGAATTGGTGACAAAAACAGAGAAAAAGAAGAATGGACACCAAGTAGAAATCAAACAAAATTGCCGCTTCAAGGCAGTCAACGATAGGACGAGAGTAAAGGTCAATTTTTTTTCTTCTCTTCGTGAACATTTTTCACTGCTAATTTTTATCGTCCATCCGTTGCGAACATTGCCGTCTTTCATCCCGTGTAAGTCGAGATGGGATTAGACTCTAATATTTGCCCACTAACAAAAGAAGCCCGTGAACTACAGCAAAAGCGGGACCTGAACGACACTCGCACGGACAGAAAGCACAGAACCTCGTTCCCTTCCCAGCGACCTCACTTCCCTTTAGTGTGACGTCAGTGCTGGTCGAATCGCGTTTCTAGAACGTCTTCGCCCATTTTACTGGCACGCAATGCGCCCATGCGCCCATAGCGCCTTCCACCTTGGGTGACTGCGACCACGACTTGCGACTCCCTCTCCAGGCAATTCTTCCTCTAGCGTGTCGAGCGTGTCTGAACATCAGGCAGACGGTGAAGGGCGCAAGAACGTGTTAGTGGTTTGCTCTTTCCCTTCTGCGAATCTCAAACAGCGCCCAAATAGCCCCTACCCATTATTGGGATCTTCGCGTAGAGAGAGACGTAGGCCTGTCTGTATGTGTACTTCGTAGGCGCCCGTGGTCCTCGTGTAAGTGACCCACCCTACTTTCCGCTCACCCCCCCATTCCGCCCACCCATTTGCCAAGAATATCACCAACATCATGGAAAAAGCGTCAAATACGTTTGAA